>VCRD01002668.1:0-28924 GCA_006783055.1 Trinorchestia longiramus
ATATATCTAAAATCCTTGGAAGAAGAATAGTCTGAAGCGTAAACACTAATTCATATAAAATTCTATTTAGCTTTAGGCAAAACACAATTTGTTTCCTATCAAGAAATTTTTTTGTGTACTATGAAAATTGAACCTTTTTAACATTTTAACGTTTATCAGGTTAAAACAGCACCAATTTGTAAGCCTGAATTAGAACAGAAAAAAAGCAAAAAGTAAAAAACATCCCGGTTTTTCATACAATTAATTAATGGCCATTCAATGGCCATTCTGAAAGAAATTTTTTCTCGTCGATTAATTTCGCGCTATGGTGACGTGCCGTGGCCACCTCCATCTCCAGATCTAAGTCCACTTTATTTTTTTCTGGGGATTTCGTATATCCAGTCTAAAGAAGTTCATAGCCTACGAAACTGTTTGTCGCAGAGTCATAGGTTTACTGATTTTTCATTATTTTTCACTTCTAATAATTGTATTTTGTAAACATTTTAATTGATGTTACAACAATAGGGTATTTAGGCGTTTGATATTGGCCTCAATTTTGATTTTGACCCAAAATAGATTTTGACTAATGCCGTTGACAAGCTGTCATGTTGGCCAGAGCAAGAATGATTTTGTTAAAATGTGCTAAATATATACTTCTTTTACTATCTGACACTTGGCATTCAAGTCATGTTGCTTGCAAACAGAATTTCTTCAACCACTTCTGATGAGCTTCCAGCATAAATTATTTCTTTGGCATTAACTAAAATTAACTCAAGATCCCAGCCAAGATCCCAGCCAGGATCCCAGCCAGGATCCCAGCCAGGATCCCAGCCAAGATCCCAGCCAGAACCCCAACCAGAACCCCACTCAACAACCCTGCAGAGGTTTCTTCCAGAACTTTACTCAAGACAACGAGTGAGGTTGCTACAAGAACCCATGTCAGAGTTGTAGTGACAACCCCTGTTACAAACCTTGTCACAACTGCATTAGGCACCACTCCCACCATTATCCCATGCTCAACTCTAGTCCAAACCCTAGCCATTACTTCTATGTCAACTACTATCAGCAGCTCAAACAGCTCAACAAGGATTTCAGTTAGAACTCCAATGAAGACTATAATCAAATTCCTCTTCAGGGTTTCTATGGTAAACCAAGTTAACGCCCAAGTCTCAACTCCTGTTACAGCTTCGGTTACAGCTGCAACACTGGAGGGAAGGTTGGTGTCGTGAATGCTGCTCTTCATGTTCATATTTTTGTTGTGAATAGTCAGATGCCCGATACATTAACCTGAGCTATTTTCCTGGATTGTAGCTTTTTTAATATCCTGATGAAAATTTTCGAGTTTTTTGGTAAATATCTTACAATTTTGAGAAACTCTGTTCAACAGTCAGGCAAGGATTGAAAACAAGAAAAAATTACTCCAATGCTGAAAATTCTATCTGATTTTTAATCCACAGCTCATAGGAGCCTGTTTAGGAGTCAAGCATTTCATTTTTTGTTAATTATTCGAGCGTTTGTTGTAGTTGTTTGCATTTTTCGTTTTGTTCCTACTTAAAACATGCTATGATGCTCAACTATTGTATGCAATTATTGATTTCAGATTTCTGAATTTCCTGAAGAAATGCACAGGGTATTCCCTTACGAAATTTTTTACCTTTTTTGATCGGTGTCTTAGAATTCAATGAAACTTCCTATAACACTCAATTAACGATTGGAAACAAGAAAAAATGACTCCAATGCTGCAAATTCTATCTGATTTTTAATCCATAGGTCATGGAGCCTGTGTAGGAATTGGGCATATTAGTTTTTGGTAATTATTCGTTAATTTGCTCTAGTAGTTTGCATTTTTCGATTTGTTCTTACTTAAAACAAGCTATGATGCTGAACTATGATATGCAATTATTTATTTAAGATTTCTGAATTTCCTAAACAAATGCTCAGGGTATTCCCTTATGAAATTTTTTACCTTTTCGTGGTCAATGTCCTATAATTCTATGAAACTTTGTTTCATTGGGCATCTCATTTTTTGGTAATTATTCGTTAATTTGTCTAGTTTGCATTTATCGTTTTGTTCTTACTTTAAAACGTGCTGTCATGCTGAACTATGATACAATTATTGATTTTAGATTTCTGAATTCCCTGAAAAAAATGCACAGGGTATTCCCTTACGAAATTTTTTACCTTTTTTTGATCGGTGTCTTAGAATTCAATGAAACTTCTTATAACATTCAATTAACGACTGGAAACAAGAAAAAATTACTCCAATAGTGCAAATTCTATCTGATTTTTAATCCATAAGTCATAGGAGTCTGTGTAGGAATTGGGCATCTCATTTTTTGGTAATTATTCGTTAATGTGCTCTAGTTCTTTTTATTTTTCGTTTTGTTCCTACTTAAAACATGCTATGATGCTGAACTAGTAGATGCAATTATCGATTTCAGATTTTTGAATTTCCTGAACAAATGTACAGGGTATTTCCCTTACGAAATTTTTTACCTTTTTTGGCCAATGTCTTGTAATTGTATGAAACTTCGTATAACATTCAATTAGCGATTGGAAACAAGAAAAAATTACTCCAATGCTGCAATTTCTATCTGATTTTTAATCCATAAGTCATAGGAACCTGTGTGGGAATTGGGCATCTCATTTTTTGGTAATTATTCGTTAATTTGCTGTAGTTTGCATTTTTATTTTGTACTTATTTCAAACAAGCTATGATGCTGAACTATGATATAAAATTATTTATTTCGGGTTTCTAAATTTCTTAAACAAGTGCTCAGGGTATTCCCTTACGAATATTTTTACCTTTTTATGGTCAAAGTCTTATAATTCTATGAAACTTTGTATAACACTCAATTAGCGATTGGAGACGAGGAAAAATGACTCCCATGTTGCAAATTCCATCTGGTTTTTCAACCATAGGTCATAGGAACCTGTATAGGAATTGGGCATATTAGTTTTTGGTAATTATTCGTTAATTTGTCTAGTTTGCATTTATCGTTTTGTTCTTACTTTAAAACGTGCTGTCATACTGAACTATGATATACAATTATTGATTTTAGATTTCTGAATTTCCTGAACAAATGCACAGGGTATTCCCTTACGAAACTGTTTACCCTTTTTTGGTCAATGTCTTGTAATTATATGAAACTTCGTATAACATTCAATTAGCGATTGGAAACAAGAAAAAATTACTCCAATGTTGCAATTTCTATCTGATTTTTAATGCATAGGTCATAGGAGCCTGTGTAGGAATTGGGCATCTCATTTTTTGGTAATTATTTGTTAATTTGCTGTAGTTTGCATTTTTCGTTTTGTTCTTACTTAAAACAAGCTATGATGCTGAACTATGATATGCAATTATTTATTTCAGATTTCTAAATTTCTTAAACAAGTGCTCAGGGTATTCCCTTACGAATTTTTTTACTTTTTTATGGTCAAAGTCTTATAATTGTATGAAACTTTGTATAACACTCAATTAGCGATTGGAAACGAGGAAAAATGACTCCCATGTTGCAAATTCCATCTTTTTTGGTCAATGTTTTAGAATTTTGTGAAATTTATAACAATTAGCGATTGGAAACAAGAAAAAATGACTCCAATGCTGTAAATTTAATCTGGCACTTTATCCATAGGTAATAGGAGCCTGTGTAAGATGCTGCATCTCAATTGTTGTTAATTATTCGTATGTTGCACTATTTGTTAGCGATTTTGGCTTGATGCCTTCTCAATACATGCTATGCTGCTGAACTGTGACAGTGGTAAACTGAAAAATGTTGTACTTCTGATTGTTTTTAATCGAAATCTATGATCTAACGCAGGTATGTCAAACTCAGTTTGGCTCTGGGGACGGATCCAGACTTTCTGTTCTCAGGTGGGCCGGATCAGTAAAAGAATGTCAACTCCAACTATTTAGCTTTGTTTTTCAGTACTATGCTTTATCATTCAGCCTACATTTGTAGCCTACCCTACATATTATAATCAAGTGAACATACGGCCCGCGGGCCGTATGTTTGACATGCCTGATCTAACGTGTTCCTTAATGCACTCCTGATCACTTTCTGTGCAAACAAAAGGAAAAAATCCCTCATGAAATTTTTGAAGTTGTTTGTCAATGCCTCTGAATTTCGTGAAACTCTGTATAACAGTCGGGCTATTATTGTAAGCAAGGAAAAATGACCAATTCTGCAAATTCCATTGGATATCATTTTTATAGGTCGTAAATGCATGTGTGATATGATGCGCCTGATTTTTTACCCATTATTTGCCAATTGTGCACTAATTTGCTTGCGTTTATTACTTCTCAGTACATTCCCTGCGTGCGAACTAAGATGCTAAATATTGATTTTTAGTTTGTAAAGTTTTTGAAAAATAATGCACAGGGTATCCCCTTATGAAATTTTTCGAGTTTTTTGGTCAAGGTCTCAGAAATTTGTGAAACTCTGTATAAGTGTTTTGTGTGATGTGGTTGTACTTGTATCTGTCTGGCTTAGAGATCTGCATGGACACCAACAAAATGGAGTCGAGTGGTGACGGATAGGTAACAGTATGAAAATATAAAATTACTTTGATCATAATCAGATAAACGAGTTCCTGAGGTCATTATTTCTGTTACATGTGTTAGTTAAAGAAATTGCGAAGGCAAGTTACAGTGTATTGAGTGTGATGACTTGAAGTACTAGAAATGCGACTGCTGTATTTTAGTTACCAAAATAAAATAGCTATTAAAACTGATTCATATAAAAACCGATTAAAGTTGAGTGCTAAGTGTATTACAAGTTTCAGAAAATAAAGAGGCTAAGTAAAAAATGTATGATCTGCACATATATATTGATAATAACGGTTATATATATTTCTATATGTCTCTCGCTGGCGTTGTTCACATTGGAATCGAGCGTAAGAAGAAAAGGGTCTTGATACAGCACTGGAGGGCTCTAAATATCCATACAAAAGTTGGCACGAATCTATACTTTGGAGAGGACGCAACTGCACCAAACGGTAGGAAGGACTCGATCATCATTAGAACGGTAAAGCCAGACAACAGAAGTCCACGGGAAGTACGATACATGTTACGAATTGCTTCAACGACTACAGACCAAACGGAAATATGTAACTCCATTTCACCACTATTCAATTTATTCGTAACAGGAAGAAGATATCTAGGTCTAGCGAACTCTTTTGGAAATCGTAACCCAAGTTTCGTCACCTCATTTCAAGCAGATAAGTTATATTGATGAAAAACAAGAGTCAAAAAACTGTAATGAACTGAAGTATATAAATCTAGGAGATAGAGAGCAACCAACATCATTTTAAAAGTTACGACAGACTGAGAACGGTAAGATTCCAATAAGAGAGTACGCAGGCTGATTGATCATGGTAAGAAACATGGGGTTCAAATACAAATACGGAATAAATTATGACATGCTAATCCAAGAAAAGTAATTCAATAACTCATCAAGAAAAATTCATATTAGTGAGAAGTAAAGAAAAATCACTGCTAGTGGTGAATTCAGGCAGGAATAATCGTACTATGGTCTGTTGCATCATGATAAGTAGATTCGAAACTCGAACAAAAATCGAGCGCCAATGATTTCATTAAAGCCCATTATATACACGACACACGTTTCCACCTCTAAGAAACTCTGGACATGCTTTGAGCAAAGCTCGTGGCACAAGACGTTCAGAGGGCAGAAAGTCCAAGATCTTCAATTAGCTTCATAATAAGTCACATAAGAAAAACAGAGTTCACGATAAGCATAACTCCGATAAACCTTCTCGATTACATGCATTGGTCCAATTGTCCAAGGCTATGTTACACCTTTTACTATGACTGCAGTCCTCTGGACCATGACTAAACTGTACTACTTTCTGCTTTAAAGTACGCAGAAACAAGTCTTCTCAGATCAAGAACCTAATGTGATAGTCCTTGCGACAAAAAACGTTGTCCGTGATACAAAGAAAAGAAATTATGACCCCTGAAACACGGACAAGAAATAACGACCCCTGTACTAGGGCGTGAAATTACAATCTTTGAGGCCAGGCAGTGAAGTTGCAATCCCTGAGGCCAGGAAGTGAAATTACAGTCCCTGAGGCCAGGAAGTGAAATTACAGTCCCTGAGGCCAGGAAGTGAAGCTACAATCCCTGAGGCCAGGAAGTGAAGCTACAATCCCTGAAGCGAGGAAGTGAAGCTACAATCCCTGAGGCCAGGAAGTGAAATTACAATCCCTGAGGCCAGGAAGTGAAATTACAGTCCCTGAGGCCAGGAAGTGAAGCTACAATCCCTGAAGCGAGGAAGTGAAGCTACAATCCCTGAGGCCAGGAAGTGAAATTACAGTCCCTCAGGCCAAGAAGTGAAATTACAATCTCTGACGCCAGAAAGTTTAGTTACAATCCCTGAAGCCAGGAAGTGAAATTATAATCCTTGAAACAAGAAAATGAAATTAGTCCTTGTGGTGTACAGGACGCGGCCAAAAAACACAAGAGTTAGGAGGGGTGGCAAAGTAAAGATTCATTTATAAGAACTACGGCTAAAGAATAAGAAAACTAACCAAATGGGACTATCGAATTCTCGTAAAGGTTCTCGGTGTAAAAACTTCGCTTGCATATAAATAGAATAGTATGTACATCCGGCCAACACATTCATTTGCTAAAAAACACTTTTCTGACTGGAACAAATAGTATTTCACACCTCGATAGTATAATGGAAAAATTCAGGAATTTACCGAGCATATTCCTTCATCAAGGGAATGCATTTTTAAACAAAAGAAGTACTATTTCTCTCACCAACCTGAAATGTGAGAAATAAATTTCAAGAAAGAGAAATTCTGACATTGGAAACGAAATAGATCTCTGCTTGTTTCATGCCTAAACGACATGTTTCAAAGACCAGAACAGTTGGAGTATTAATAACAAAATCATAATGATATAGTAATAAAAAATTAACATAGCCATACAATGTGATGTATACGCAATGCCTCGAGAAGACAGAACACGGAAATATGGAGTCGGAACTTCAACTCCTGATCGCGCTATGTACAGCTTTGATACACTATATAGACAGGAACACCAGCATTACACGCGGACGCAACATGGATTCAAATCCTCGAGAAAACCCAGGCGATCAACAGTAACCTCGGTACTCTAAATAAACTCCGGTACTAAACAGGGACGGTGGTACACGATAGTTGCTGCAACTCGAGAGTTGCTGGTACTCACGAGTTGCGGGTACTCAAGGATTGCTTGTACTCAGGCGAGACGTGGTATTTGCGACAGAAATTGCTACTCGAGTGTTCGAGACTGCGATAACGAAGCGTTTGTAACTGTCTCCCAAAAAACATTCTTTAATGGGAGCTAGTTACCGAAGAATTTGAGACTTCCTTCTTCAGGTCGAAATCTTGAAAATGCGCGCATATTAGGCCATTGATAATCATGGCTGAATGGTGACCGTGATCCATGAAAGACATTTGATCGGACACAATGGCTGTCACTGCCACAAGGGGACACACTGAGTCATTGAATGGTGACACTAGTTTTTTTAAGTCTCACATTGAGACACACTGCACGTACACCCCTCAACCAAAAGCAATCCAACGTGCTACCTCGCTTTTTCCATCGTTCAATGCATGATTTATGGGCAACAAAACTCACCATCACTAAACATGGTTCTCATCTGAAGTTTTCCTTGAGTATCCGCAATCTATGACGCTGAGCATCAGTTACCACACAACACATCACACGACCCCCGTCTCTTCTGTAACCGCAATTTAAGAAGAGGTTCCTAAGAACAAGTCGATTGTAGAAAAAATCTTAAGATTAAGTACAATATCGTTCCTGACTTACCAACCGTAGGATAATAAACATTTTTTTTCTATTTTTGGCAACTAGACTTAGGCTACCTCCCTCTTTTTCATATCATTAAAGAATGCGCTTCATCCTTTCACTCCTTTAAGAATAGTTTTCACACCTTTCACAACATTATACTAGCTTTTTTATATAGGTTTTTAGTGCGTTTGGTCACACTTGCTTTACTTTTTGTGATTTTCTTAAGAGCTTGCAAGAATAATACAAGATACACATTGATAAAATAATAATAAATAGCAGACAACACAAAGAAAACACACGTGGAACGAATTCAGTGACATGCGTTGGGAAAAAACGATCGATCATCAGGCACAACGCGTTTTTTTAATAAAGTGCCTAAGTTTCATTGAAAAACTTGATACGAGCACCGAAACATCGAATTGAACTTCGTTCCGCGTCCAGAAGTCAACGTGCAATTGCAATAGCGGACACGATGGATAAACCGCTATCTCGGTCATACGTCACCCAATAACCACACCCAGGGAATAAAATTTCAGGATACAGAAGTAAAAGGAACAGAAACAACGGTTCCCGTCTTGCAGCAAAAAGAAGGTTACTGACTTTATACTCGGGCGTTTTTTCTTATTTTAGTCCACTCCATCGACCGTCAGCTCAAAGATAATCTGTCCTTTATACCATCATAAAGGATAAAACAATCTGGCAAGGTGTACTTCAAACAATTACGTGCAATCATACGACGCACTACAACAAAAAAGTAACGTATTCTCTAGAATGAACTTGAATTGTAACTTGGAATTACCTAAAAAATGTGCGTTATCCTATGAAAATGCTCAAACACGTAATACAAAAAATATTCGAGACTCAAAAATAGTCTTAATCTGATTCCCTAGCTATCTAATAAAATTCAACTGATTCGCACAAAAACATTCATAAATAATCGAACGCCTTCGTTGCCTAACTAGTCTGCGACTGACACTCGACCGATAATTCAATCCCAGGGTACTCGTTATTTTCGCTCTAAACACATGAAATCGGTCAGATAAGTGGCCATGGAACGTTTACGTTTATCAAGTTTACATTCACAAATTTCCGCAATTATCTTAAAGTAGACCTAAAATTATGAAGCTTTTTGCAGTCCATTCAAAACTTGACTTCTCCGAACGAAAATGTGCTCGCTAAAGTATCGGCCTTGGAGGCTTCACAGGCGACCAATGTGATTCTCATATCAAATTGAGGGGATGAACTTTTTGCAGTGCAAGAGTGTGAAACACATCAGAGCTTTTAGTTTACAGATAAAATCACTCCAACCTCAAAATCAAAGAGGGTCTTAATGCAGACGTCATTCATTGGATAAAACACACACGGGAAAAAAATGTTGAGAAAAAACGATTACCAATTCACGCTTAAAAATGCACTTTCATGAAACAGGATCAAAACAAGCGATAGAGTTGTAAAGGACCATTGAGCATCATTATTAAAATGTTATTACGACTATGGATTCCTCCAGTCACAGTTGACTTTGATTATAAGCTTTACGGCAAAGTGCAGTATTCCTCACACATCTATTTCTGCTTTTTTGGTTTCCATATGAAATGAGCAACGCCCGTTGAGGGCAGTTTTAGCACACTATCAAGCAAAAAATGTTATAATCAACACTAGAGCAGTAGTTTTTCAACTGTTTGCTGCCACAGTTAAATGCTTCACATTCGCCATGAATGTGGCCCCAAACAAACAATGCATATTCTTAACAAAGTGTAGCAAGTCACAGGAATATCCTTAACACTGAATTTTTGGAGGGAAGGCTTAGACCGACAGAAATCATCTCGCCCAGGAAACATGAAGAATGCAGGAATAGCAGGCAGAGAGTGCGACGGATCACGATTTTGCTGAAATTACACAGTGGTCACTTCCTTATAAGGGCGACGTGTCAAATGAAACACGAGCTTACGTGACTCCCCAATAATGAAATCAAGAATGTCACAGCCAGATTAGCTAAACTTGCTGCAAAAACCTAAAGATAGATCTGAGGAACTCAACGCCCACTAGGAGTACCAACTAGGATTATTATCATTATTATATTCCTGGTTTAGACACCGCAGCCACAACAAAAGCGATCTTAACAGTGATGCACGATATCAGAAGGTAATCATTCAAGTTTTAGGGTCATGCATCTTCGAGGAAATGAGAGTATCAAAATGATCAGGACGATGTCATAACCGTTAGCCACATTTCACGTAGCGCTTGGGGTAAACCCCAAGGTTTCAGCACTCCACCGACGTTGATGCTCCATCCGCATGGTGCCAACTAGGGTAGACGTAATTAGTACTATCTTGGCGATATAAGATCGAGAACTCTATTCATAGCTGAGCACAGCGAAGTTCTTACGGTGATCCTTGATGAATAATCTCCTTCAGCGCTCCTTCCAGTGAGAATGGAAGACTTACGCGGTTCGAATACACAATACTCGATAGGAGTGAAATGAAAGAAACTTAGACGAGTGGTCGCGTACGCGATGCCAGCAGCTTGCAAAAGAAAGTAACGTGGTTTTGAGCAATAAACTCAAACCAATAACTATTATTAATAACTGGTGACACTTGGGCGTACCAGTGAGCGCGCAAGTTTCCAGAGGTACGCTGGCAAGAACGCTATTGCTCATTCGTGACCCAAAACAAGCTGACGAAAGTTTCCGTGAAAATGGTACAACACCACGCAACACCGCTGTAGAATCAATACCAGAGATTTCTCCCTCAACAGATGTGTTTTTCCAAATAAGATAATGAAATATTGTACATAAATATTCTTGTGGGATGAAAAGCATGACAAAGTTACCTTTCATACTACAATATGATAACCGTATCTGATCGGCGTTGTTTAACAGTGCAGGAAGTATCTCAACAAATGAAAAATAGGAAATGAAGTAGACTGATGAAGTATCGCAAACGAGTGCAAGACGTAGGTTGTACAAATAGCCTTCCCCTTCAAGAACAAAAATATTATAGAAATAGTTTTCATCTAGAGATAACCAAACAACTAAACCCATAAAAGCGTTTGCAAATGCTACCGATTTTGCAGTGAGCAGCTAGGTACCCCTGTGAAGCGCCAACCCGATAAGTACACTAATGAGGACAAGCATCATCAGCAAAACATTCGGAGTAAAGCAAAAGAAATCCTACCTATTTTCTGATGGGCCCTAAGATTTATGAAGGGCAATCCCCTTCGAAGTAACCCTTCTCGGCGACACGTGTGAATTTAGCAGCGATCGTGATGACTCACACTTAACTTTGGAGCTCTGTAACTATTATCATAATTTAAGCCTGTAAATAACGAGGCGAATGCAGCAGGATAAACTGATCATAGAAAAAACGGTTCCTAGTCAAATGAGGAAATCCGTTACCTCAAGCGAAAATGATGAACATACTAAGAGAGTTACTTTTAAAATATATCACTAATTGTAAGATACTGTTATGGTCAAGTGATTTATTAATAAGACAAAAATGCGGATACGAGATGTAAACTTCACTTAGCAAAGCAGAGTAGCTGTTTTTAAATGAACAGTACCATTGTAACAATGATGTTGTGACCTCTCAATTACTGATGGGCAACCTCTTAATTTACAAGGGAATAATGCAACAGGTTATGCTGATCGTGGCCTACGCGTATAATAAATCACTTGGCGTAAGCACATATTACTTTTTACTATATGCAACAATCATCATCATCGATGGTAGATGGTTTTATCATCACCTTCACATTTTACCATCAACGGGTAAATTCTACATACTTGACACAACAAATTGTCACGCGTAACCACTTTATCTTCTCACATCCATTTAGTCCAATACTACGTAAAAATTGCAGTTAATCATTTCTAATGAGGGCGTACCATACTCGTGCACATGAACAATGAAATCTATTCATTTCACATGTACTTTCAAAACCGCATAGAGCAAAACATTAACATTTTCGAGTAAAAAATTACACAAGAGACAAAATTATGAAGAGCCAACCGTCATATCACCTTGTAACACACAATGCCAACAAATATGGGATTTCCATTCAGTAATTCAACAACCGCCATAAGAGCGGGACCACCACTTGGCCAATAACGCTTTATAGAACAACTAACAACCAAGTAAGCAAGACATCACACTTCTAATTGTTCTGTAAACCCTAACCGTATTATTGTAGAATAAACTATAGATGTTACTAGTTCAACGGAGAGAGGATCTAATACAATTGAAATTTCGAAGATATCTGAAAGAGGAAATTTGAATACTCGCTCTTATTTTTGATGGAACGACAAACCAGAAAAAGAAAGAACTTGGGGAAAAAAAGTTTCATCTTTAATTTCGTTACTGACAGTCATAAGCTTCAACACTACTATCAACACTTAATCAAATTTACTAATTCGAATGAGTACATAAGAACGCACGAGCATAAAATGACAAATACAAATACTTTTCTTCAACAACAATCAACGAATGACTGCAAGTCATTCAACTAATTGAAAATACAGCGACGCTCTGAAGAAAAGTGGCGTACGCAGCGATTTTTCCTGTTAAATGAGACAACTCTTGGACTAATTGAGTCCTCGGTACTTCCGTAAACTTAATGCCGAAATTCATGTTAACAAAGATTACTATGAAGCACTACATCAAAATGGTGCCTAATATCGCCAATATCAGGTCTATGCTACACAAAAATGTTCACTGGAATAAGCGACGTAATTATTTCACAAGAATACCAACAGCTTTGAGCATGGAATGGGATGATGAGCTTCAAGTTAGGCAACAACATGAGTCGATGCGATCACAAAACTTCCTCAACTAAAGATAAGTTGAAACAACCAAATAACGCCTAGGCTACCATTATCAACATGTTAGTTAAGATGAAATGCAACCCATTTCCTTCAATTTACACAATACAAGATATCTTTGAGCTAAAATACAGCCCCTCCAAAAATCTTTAAGAAAAATAAAACAGAGAGAGCCGAGACACGCAACATAAGTTCCAGGGTTTTCGAACACTTTTAAAATCAGCGACCATTTTTCTACCACACATCAAATAAGAACACTTGACAAAAACGGCGCGGGAACACAGTATCAGAAAACAGGAACTCTCACTGAACGAACAAGACAAACAAGAGAACGCAATGCAAAAAGAACGCAGGTCGTCCTATATTCTACAAAACTAAAACTGAAAGGAAACGCAGCTCGAAGGCCGCGATGTAACTGGATGCACAGAGAAGCACATGGCTAGAGACAGAGTATTCGGCACAACAAGGATTTACTCAGCTAAATTTCATTGGGCTGCTGAGAAAAATTCCTTTAAAAATAGACCAGATCTGACATCAGTAGTAAACACTCGAGAAGACAGTGAACTAATAATAGTTTCTGCTTGGAACTGAAGTTCGTCACTTTGGTTTTGCCAGAGATGGACTGGAAGACTTGAAAAAAGAATTTCACGAACTAAAATACCAATAATAATGTTCTACTCTCCTATTCCAACCACCAAAAACCATGCACAGGTTAATGAGATGAACGAAAGCAAAAAATGACAAGAAAAAATTGCTAGACGCAACACAGCTAGCAGTATTCAATGCTAATTTAAGGAAAGGAAGCAATAGTTTAATGAAGCCATTTAAACGGACAAAAAAAAGAAATAAATAGGCAACGGAGAAAAATCAGACACGATTTAACTGTTACAAAGAATATACACTCAAGGATTTCTTAATTTATTGACCTGAACTGTTAGTAGCTGTGAGATATTTCTAAATTGTAGCTAGATTGTGAAGAGTACGACTCAGGGCGTGTATTGAGCACACAAATTCAGAGACATGATATGCATTAGCGTTACTCTGGAAATCGACGAACATAACATAAACGCGTCGTAATAATAATCTCCACATCATTGAACGTAACAATTTATTATATTAAGAACAATATAATAAACATAGCCAAAGTTACAGTAACAATAATAGCAATAAGAATAGCAATAATTATCGTAATAGTAATAATAAGATCGGTGCAACCCCTACTTCGGAAAAAGCTAAGCAGCGATTTTGAAGAGCGAATCACTATGCCTTGTCTCAAGTAAACTATCAAGACAAGTGGATGAGAAGGCAAATCAGCATCCAGTAGCATGTATCTTGGCGTCCAGTGCTAGTACAATCAAAATTCTGGACGTGTGTGGGTTCAGTTAGGTCAGAGACAGCCAGCAGCTCTACAGTTCCGAGATATGGACATTCATCTCAGTCCCAGTGCTTCTCCAAAGCAGCCCTAGATAAATAAGGCACCCAGAAAGCACCGAACGCTCAACGAGACAAATAACTAATCATTTACGTCGCTAATTTCAGTTCAGCCATAGACTATTTCCAACTCTCAGTACCTCGACACAACTCATACGTACACCAAACACTAACGCACTCATTCAAGAACAAATATTTGACTTAGGTCAACCATGAACTTGCATTAGACGCAAGGCAGGCGTGGCCAGTCAAACAAACATGCGAACTAAGGAGCTGTTCACCGTAACACCAGCACTGCCACTACAATAATCCATGAAGTTTCAGGATGCTGCGTAATGCTGCAGAATGACTAAGACAACACAGTGGGAGTCGAAAGCCAGTCCTAGGAAGACCGAATAAGAAGCACCGAACTGACAATAAATATACACCACAACTAAGTAAGCTCAAGAGCAGCAACTTTTAGACCAATGAAATGTTTGGACACAATGGAGAGCTAAAAATATTTATTTAAGAGCGCATCGAGAAGAAATGGGCTATTTGAATACACTTTAAACTGCGTATTTTGTAATTAAAAATTGAAACACTGGGAGCAGGAAAAACAAAACTGAAGGGAGCGTTAAGTAGAAAGATTTGGCAGAACTTTTATCTTTATGTATGACGAGAGAAAAAAATGAGCTGGCCGAGTGATCCGCTAGTAAACTGACGACGGTGGGCAAACAAGAGACCCTGACTGCATATCTGACAAGTTTCCGTAATTGTGTACAGCTGCTTTGGAGGACATCGTCCAGCAGCCCCCAAATACTGTACAATACAAATATTATTCAGGAAATTAGCCCATGACTGGGTCAACGCCTCTAGCATGCAAAGAATGCAGAAAACTATGAAAACAGATCCACTTTCTTTTTTCCACTTGCCTAAAATATAAGTGGGAATGATGCGTACATACTAGAACAAATCTCAACAAACAGGAACTGAAAGCTTTGTAACGAAAGCTTTCTCGTTCACAGGTTCACTGATGACACCAACGACTTAAGGGCGACATGAATATCTTAAGTGTAACATTGCATGAGCTACCACCCAAGATTCTAAAGTGGAAGCAACTCCATGCGGAGCTTTACTCGATGCCCAGGCAGAATAATCATAAGGTAGAGACAGGAAATCGGCCTTTGAACGTACGCCTACCGTGACGGTTGCGTTGTGATTCATTATGCATCTCTAGCCACCCTTCACAGAGAAGGGACACAGCCCCTGAATGTGATACAACAGATATCATTTACATATTGGAGCACAAACAGTGTTTCAATTGGGACAGTGACCGTCTTAGAAGAAACCAAGTTTTCAAGCACACTATGAAGACACTCCTGGCGAAAGTCGCTTACGCAATACAGCACCCTCTGATGCGAGAAAGAAAGAAGAATCTATGAGGTTATGCATCCTTAGCTACAAACCAAACCCAAAACAGCCCTCTATAAGTACTGCTAATTTTGAGGTAAGTATTTATGAATACCCCTGAGAAACGTCCAACTTATAAAGGTAAGTAAACGAGGGTCTACGATACACTAGTAGTTTATCCCTCCTCCCAGATCATTGAAATCTCATAAGTCGAAAAGTCAAGTCTCCGAGAGTACTCCCCCTATTGGAAGTAATACATCACTGTATGTATATACCTGTACGCAGTACAGTAAAATTTCGAAACTCTCATGACAAAAAGAACACAAAGTAAAAATGTCGGTACATTAACGAAGGCGAGAGCGAAATCCGTAATCACACTAAAAGTCTCTATCATAGCATGTCTTCCTGGCTCCACCTTCAGATTATTTTGTCTATGCCATGCAACACACACAACTCCTATCAAATTGGCCTTCCATCCAATCAAAGAACTAACTTAATGAGCACGAAATGAACATGAATTCACTATGATGATCATGGCAACCAGTGACAAAGTAGACTTCCAGATCGCAACAAACTTCTACAATGGAGCTCTAAACCGACGCTAGCACCAGGATAGCCAGCCTCATCACAGCTCAGCATCATACATACCGATCTTGCATATGCAATTAAATATCAAATATCACAAGCCTCTATTAATGGCAACCGATAAGTAAGACGTATATTATTCCGCCCACCGAAGCGCTGGCAACTCTCACATGAGTAGCAGATGGGACGACTTGCCTACTATTCACCAGAGCTACCAGAGCTACTATTGTCATTCAGAATGAAGTGCCCCAGAATATGCCATCGTAGAGTTAACACAGTCCTAAACAGTATGTGCACCATCGACACGGGAGAAGGCGAGATAGACACACTTAAACACCACCATCTTCAGCCATGAGTAGAATTTATAAAAAATCTCAGTTCCCTCTTTCAAAAATGACTCTGAAGCAAGCTATATTCTCCAAATTTGTGCAATGGAGTAGGCCTGTATTTCAAGACTCGCAGACACTAGGGAGGATAGATGTGTATACATAACTTGGCATGTATCATTAAAACGATGATTGTCTGACGATCTCTGAAAGCATACCAAACTTAATTGAACCTCCGTAAGGGTTGAAGCTTGTTACAGCCGTAACGGAATCATCTTTCCAAAAAAAGGAACTTGGTACGGACACCCCATAAACTTTGGAAAACTAACGTAAACCATGCTTTTTCCATTTAGAGATCAGATTCAAAAAAGGATTAGAAGGCTGAAGTGGAGTGCCAAAGAAAAGTTAATAGTTTTCTATTGTTTGTCAATTCAGAGGCGAAAAAAAAGTGAGATGAGAAGAAGGAAGAGAAGAGAAAGGAAAGGAAGAGAAGAAAAACGAGCAAACAAAAAAGTTAAAAAAGACAAGGAGAGAAGAAAATGATAGAAGAAAAGAAAGGAGAGGGGAGGAAATAGAGAAAAACGGAATGAAAAAAGCAAGCTTCTGTTCACTAAGTTGGTAAACTATGATGGACAGCTAACACCCTCTTCTTAAAACTCCTCTCTGATATTCATACATGAGAGTATATAATGTGCAGATAGAAACATATGACGCGTCTGTAAATAAAGAGAAGCAACAACACGCTGGTTTCAGTGAGCCAAATGAATGATAGCATGCCAGAGACCAATGGTATTACCTTCAGTAAAAATGTTTCCTGGGTAGCATTATTCTTCAAGGATTGCCATTAATGCTTATGGGAGTAGTGTCTGCGTAGTCATGACGTACAGGTATATGCACGAGTTATCAGGTTCCAGCGTTTGTTTTCAATTACTAATTCTAGGAGACATGCGACTGCTCACACAGGTACACTGCACTGACCAACAACATCATGCTCAGGAAAGATGGCGGCGTCTAAGTTAGATTTAACAGAGAGTCTATGGTAAAGGAAGCCTTCTGAGAGCCGCCGGGGGTGATGTGCTACCGCATCGCCGTCACGACGTGACTCTTGTGGTTGCGGGGGTGGTGACTCTGGTGGTGGTGGAGGCTGTGTTGCTGCTGTTGCAGCTTCTGCTTTTGGCTCTGAGCGTAGTTGGCTGTCTCGCTCTCATCGTAGTGGTGCACCTTACTCTTGATGTGCGTAAGGATGCCAAGAAGTACCAAGTAACGGGAGCGTTTCTCTGAGAAGTCCAACGGAAGTGCAGCATACTCCTCCTCCATGAGCTGCTTTAGTCTCTGTATACGCATATCAGGTATTTAAATTGGTGCACGCAAGCGAAATGTACCAAAAACTCGGGTTATTCAATACTCAATATAAAACTTCAGTGTGTACAAAAAGTTAAGAAAATGTAACTAGTAGCGTAAAAGAATCAATAGTTGCAGAGAAAAAACATCATCAGATTGAAATATATTCGTCTTCGTACTCATTTAGAAAACATATCAACTGAAACTTTTGAGAAAACAATGAAAAGTTGAAGAATGGAAAACTGGTACAGAACGCACTAGGCTGAAAATCGCTTGCAAATGTGTTTTCTAAACCAAAGCAAGAGACAACAAAATGCAAAATGTCAAGCACAGTGAGGATTTGCACAATAACAATTTTGATTTTCTATCAAAACGCAGTACGCCTAAACTTCGAGATGGTGTTAAAACCTATTAAGTTAACCTCTTATGAACAAGGCTGAAAATTGAATAACATGCACAAACGTTTCATTACGATCTCTGGCATACATTCTTACAATCTCTTATGCCATATCTAGGGCAGTCAATGCATCTCAATATATACATTATACAAAACTTCGGTCTACTGGTATCAAACTTAGCTCTTAATTTTTACTTTTCAACCCACAATTCAGGTTGACAACGTGGAAGGCTATTCGAGAAACATAATTCGTACAGTTCAATATTGTACAATATCGAACTTTAGAGAGATAGATTTTGGTTATGGGATACATACTGAGACTAAAGCGTACTTATGAGAAGTATTGGAATGATGGTTCACGTTATTTTATGCTGTAGGTTTCTTGAGAGAAATGCCATCAATATTCTGACCCTTCTCTACAACTTTTACCTTTTCGATGTACTAAAAGTAATTCATACTTGTTTCACCTACGCCACTATTTTGACAGCAATGCATGAGCTAAAAGCTTAAGACAATTAAAGAGAAAACGAATCTTCATCAACACTTTCTACTTGTGAAGACTCAAAAAACCTCAAACCTATAAAATGATCTCACCATGTGTTCATGCGAACCAGGTTGCTCGTTGTCCAGCCTAGCTTTGAGGTCCTTGAATTTATCATCGATGGGGGAGATCATCTTGAAGAGACTCTTGTACTCCTGATAATACTGGTTGAAGTCGCGCTTGAACTCGCGTCTCTGTTCCACCGATTGCACGCTGTTATACTTCCTGCACAACAACTCACACAATTATCCACTGTTGGAAATTTGTACCTTTTTTCTAGCGACATGACAAACACGTAGGTATGGCAGTGCACTTCATCTACTTGATGCTTGAAGTCACGCAATCGAACCCATTAGTCAATTGTAACTAGTCTTATTTGACCTGAATCAAAGCTAATATAAATAATTTCGAACCATAAATAACGGAATTTCGATGATCTGATGGTAATTACTATTAATGTCTTATTCGCTGAAAATATGGAACAGAAATTTTCCTTTTTTTAAATGCTTTCTTAGGTCTCGATATATTCTAGACTCGAGATTCATAGACGAAAAGAAGCCTAAAATATCATTTATTTTTGTGCTTGAAAGATAACCAAATATTAAAGAATTTTCCAGTACTTCTTTCCAGCTCTATCTGAATTCCAGCTTCTATGTGCAATATAAATTAGGTGTTACTGAACACACAACCAAGTTATTTAATTACTCACGAAGAAAGTCGCGCAATTTCACGCTCTATCTCGGGAGGAGGGCCGTTGTTGGGTTTGTCATTATTCGCCTTAGGCATGACGAGCTCCATGGACGGGCTGCGGCTCTGGCTCACGTACTCAGCAGAAGAACCTCCTGCACTCGAGATACCAGAGTCCTCTGGACTGGCGGAGGTGCTCCTGCGCTCCTGGGACGCGACCACTTGCAGGGAGTCATGCCTGGATGGAACGGCGGCAGTGTCAATGGCCGGCATACTTTGCACAAACTCGGCGGGCGGAGACGTTCTGGTGGGGTGGTGGCCATTTTTGAGTCTGTCGTTATGGGCCTTGGAACTGCTGCGGTGGCCATTCATTGGCACACAAACACCGTTGCTGCTTCGGCCAGCAGCGTGGCTCGTGAGGCCACCGTTCGCCTGAGGCCGGGAGGGCGGACTGATGTTGCTATTATGTAGGAGGCCGTTGGGCGGAGACTGACGTTTGGAGGTGCCGTTACCGCTCATGATCCTACTACTACTATTGCTATTTGCGTCACTATACGAAGCAGACACTTTTGGGGACAGGTGAGATGGGTGGATCGGCGAAGAATGGCTCCCATTGACGGGTGATGCTCCCAGTGGAGACACGGAAGCACTCCGGGACCCTGGACTGGTTTTCAGCCCCGGAGGCCATGCAGGGTTGGGCACTCCATTCGTCCTGGCGATGGAGCTTCCTCCATTACTGCTATTACGTTGCTCGTAACTATTACTATTACCACTATGCTGACTTTGACTATTGTTTAGAACTAGGCCGTTATGACTCGGCACTTGCAGATGACCACTAGGACTATTCTTAACAGAGCCTAATTTATTTAGAGATGGCTGAGAGTTGTTGGACGAACTGTTCGATAGCCCGTTGGTCATGGAAGATGAAGGGTAGACCTGACTAGACAAGCCATTGGAGTTAGTGGGAGCGGTACCACTGTATATTGCTCGGGAACTACCACCCACTCGCGATCTTTTGGCCGTTGGATCTATATTGGCCAACGAAGAGCGTTTAACTCCTCGGGAGTACCCAGACGACATGTAATCTACAGGACTCCTGCTGCTCTCATCCTCCTCCAAGCGCTGGATTTTGAGCTTTTTCGCCATCACAACTTTACGTTCTTCATCCGTGTAGAAAGGCCAGTCTTCGCGTACTTGCTGCCAGCAAGACCTCTTGAGAGCCAGCATGTTACGACCGACAACACTGGCCACTTGGACGAACAAAGAGCCCAATTTAGAGCCGTCGTTCTTGGGAACTCCATCTGCCATGACATAGTGCAACTATGATCAGTGAAGTCTTAACTTAACGACAATCCAGATTTCTGATTTCCCAAAGAACAATAAATGGTAAACGTGTCCCGTTTAGTTCGTGCAAGAATGAATAATAAAAACTTATGAAATAACAAGTATTCCTTATGAATAGTTAAACTCATTCCCACTTCGTTAATATTTTCAAATCTGAATGTTTTTATACTACATCTAAATACTAATAATAATTAGCTGCACTGGCAAGTAATTCCACTTTTACAGCATAAATAGACTTTTACTGATGTCTTGCAGTAATATTAATCTAACCGGTAGAGACTGAACACAGTATGCGTCACACACGTGCATGTACGTCTCTCCTAAAAAAGGTATTTTCAAAATATAATTTCAAACATATTAAATAAAGAAAAAATATATGTTATATATGAAATCAGCATAAAAAGTACTATATTCATACAAAATAAAGTTTTATCATAAATTGTTAGTGAACGAGTGAAGACAACTGTGAGATTCAAACTAAAAATAATAATCTCACGCATAAAATCACATAAATTCATGGAACGTACATACGAGCCGTCAGTTAACAATACACATTTGGAGTAAATTAACGAATTACATCGCTGTGCTCGCTCAATGCAAACAATCTTCACAGTTAAAATCAGTCACGCATCGACTCAAGTTTCACAACTAAGGTACATAAGAAATTGGTTTAGCATTTGCAGCGCCACTGTTCATTTCAACGGGTAGAAGCAACACCGAAAAAATCTCGAAGCCAAGTATAAAGAAAGGAGAAAGTGAACAAATTAATGGCCTCAATCTAAAAGGAAATTTTCAACAAACTCCCACAACAAAAATTGCTGTTAATCTGCAAGTTGACAGCTGAAAGTGCCTCTGTGAGATATCCTACCTGAAGACACACTAATTACGTGACAATAACCATATCTAGAGAACACATGAATACTACTTATTCGCTGAACAGTGAAGTATTCATGATACATGAGATGCATCTCTAGACGGAGACACTACCTCAAAAGAAGATCACATACTAAAAAAGATTGAACACTTTCACAAGTCAGCACCTTGGTTAAGGCGTTGGATGAGCTTCAGCTTATCCCAGTTGGCCAGCGCCAAGATGTGGATGACGCGATCACTGAGGCAATGAAGGATAATTAACACAAAATATTCACCCTAGAACAGCTCAGACTGCAACTCACATTTGACGAAACTCTAACAATAGGAGTATCCAGTATATGTACAGCAAAAATAGGAGACATTCGTAGGGCCGATCACGGTTTGTATTTCATCACGAAGAAATGGAACCATAGATTCTGCAATTTCGGTGAGAATTATATATGTACACAACATCGCAGCATACGAACAATATTTCTCACACAAAATAGGATCAATAAATTTTCCTTAAAAAAAAGCATAACTTCACTTCAATTAGAAGTAACGAAGAATTCATCGCTCACAAAGTGCGCTAAAAGTCAGGGCTCAGATTACATGCAGCACATAAACATAAAAAATGCCCGATCTCTAGCGATTTTTATAAAATGCATTCACGTTATTTCTTGTTTCCACCATCCACTGGATCATATTACAGAGCAGAACAATTATGAAGTCATACCTGAGAGAGATTGGTGCGTGCGCGTTGTTCTTGCGATACATCATCTCATTACCGCCGTTAGGACCACCCTTACCCCCCGGGCCACCACTACCTCCACGGCGTTGTACAGCTCCGTTCTCTCTGCTGATCCATTTTGTGCTGCACACACTTCATCAGTTAGCACGGTAAACTTGACTAATAGGACCACTACACCTGGTCCGATTTAAACATCATTGCCACTAGATAGTTCCCGTGGAAATTCCACGGTTTACATTTGATTAATTTGAAATTATTATAAAGACGAATGTATTATAAAGATTTACGACGAATTATTGTGTTTTAAATGAATATTTTTCATCAATATATACAGAACTTCCATTCTGTATCTTATTTAACCTAGATAGTACTCGTGGTGATTCCACGGTTGAAAAGTGATGAAATTAAGGATCTATAAAATAAAATACATTTTTCAGTTTTACCCGTGGTACTACCAGAACCTGAACATTTTTCATGAATATACACATAGCTTTTATTCTACATCTTATCTGCTGATAACATGGCCGTGTAAGAGAAGAAGACTAATACCGGGAAAAATGGCGTTTGTTATAGTAATCCGGCACCTTTGCTATCCACAATACAATGCTTATAATACATGTATATCTATTCTGATTTCAGTTCAATAACTTTTCTTCAGTAATATATAGGAAGAAATGGGACACACACACGCACAGAGACTACCTATTACATAAGTAGATTAGTAGACCCAAACGTGTAAATATTCACGTGTTTTTTACTGAATTTTTTCGTTTGATTTGCCAGTGGACGCGGAATTTATGGAGTTTCCACACTGATGGATGTGCCTTTTATATCTACAATACAATGCTTACAATACATGTACAACCGTTCGATTGAGAAGTTAATACATAGCATGAGATAAAGTTTATTTTAGCATGCAGTATTTCAACTTTCGAGCGTATATTTCAGAAACTATATATGCCATCGTAATCCAGGGATGAAATTTCATGGTATCTAATCTTGTTATTCAGCAGACGAATTTTCTTCTATCCAAATCCTTTATAAAGTGAGAGAGAGACGGACCACTCAACTGTGTATTATTATAAAGTGGGATGTTCAGTAAGTAAGAAAGCAACATCAGGTCTAAATCATTGACAATCTAAAACGTGTTTTAGCAACATAGTCAATATTTGAAATACATACGAAGGGTACGTCGGGCAATTTGGCTCATTCGGAAATAGAATGAATCCATTATACTAACACTGAAAAAGAAATTTTCAGATTACACATGACATGCTTAATCCAAAAACAAATTCCAATGCAAAGTCTCACAACTAGAGCAGCTAAGGTTCCACATATGGTTCTGGACATAAAAGAATTTTAGGCTCCTCGATAGAACATTGCAAGTCTACTCTCTTTACTGTAAGAAATCAGGAATCTTGTATATAAGTCAAATAATTTCATCGTTAGTTATTGTCTGCGGGCATCAATGTGTTCCTCAATAACAATCCCAGGTTATTTATGATAGGATCTTCGTCTCATGATTCTAAGTATTACACGCTAATGAAGTGCTTTTCTTTACTTCAATATTCAGTACGATATTTTCCACTTCTTAAAACATTCTTCAAGTACAAGTATTTGTTTCTGTCTCTTACTGTATTCACATCCTCAATACCATCTATGTTTTGAAAATAATTTTGCAGCAACATTACCACATTTCTACCATAGCTTCACAATTATAACTACGATGCAAGAGCCTGTTGAAAACAACATAGATAATGTGCTATCCTGACAACAAAAGCAGATGCCGTACGTTATAGGCAACTAGATCACTTGAATACTGTAACCGCATTTTGTTGAGAACTAGGGATACCATTTCTAAAAAAGCGACGCGATTGTTCGACGTACTTTTTTTCATATGCCCATCTCGGCTTCTTTGTGAAGACCCTCAGAGAACGAGGAAAATAACTACTCGTGAAGTAGCTTGTGCACACTCGAGTTCGATAAGACAAAACTGCTCAAAGCTCATCATCATCATCACATGGCAGTGCTGGCCCACCTCTTCTTTTATAACTGATCTTGGACAGTACCGCCCGTAGAGACAAACTTAAATAATTCACAACAGGACTGCTTAAATTTAGACCAATTTTCATTGACAGCATAAAGACTCCTCCAAAACAACACCATCACTACTATACTACCTGGTCATAAAGCTTTCCTAACGATATTATTTTATCAAACTTTTCTGCTACAGTAATAAAATACTCTATAAAAATATATCACATTACGCTTCAGCTGTCGTAACTTTTCGACTTTTCAACTAGTATGAAGTTTTATTTATTCAGAAAGTGCGTGTTTTAGCACACTAGAAGTAATTTCATGTAAGTAAATAATACGTATTATTATTAATACGACTACCACATTACAAAACAATACACTCACTCTGGTCAGAAACGGTGCATGTAATTTTTGACGTTGATCAGAAACAGAAAGTGCAAAGAGAAAAAAGGTATAAAATTTAACACATGCATTATACTTTCAATGTCTTACACTGTACTTCAAAAAAGTACAAGAAAGAAAGAAAGATAAGTATTTAATACCCCAAATGTTTTCCTGGAACATTAATGCCGGAATATTTTCCCGACTGTGCGCCAACTGTTTCCGACTGGAGGGAGCATTAATTCAGTTGAATGAATCTTACCAATTTTGCTCATTGTGTGCTTTGGCGGAATTGAGTTTATCCTTGACGTTGTTGAAGGACTCAGCGTTGGCGTTGACGCGGTAGGAGTTCTCGATGGTGCCCAGCGCAGTGAAGCCACCGTTTGGCTGACGTGCTACAGCTCTCAACTCCGAGTGCCTACCCTCCTGCTGCTGCAGAAGCTTGAAGGTGAACTGGCGGTGGCCCGCGCCGTTGTTTCCGTATCCAGGAATCACCAGACTCTGCAAGAGTTGTAAATTATTAAAGGCATTGGTAAACAGGGGTGCATAGTCATCAGAGAAAAGAGTAATGTGTATGTGTTAAAAATTAGAGGCGTTCACACATGAGCGTGCACAGCAAATTCAAAGAGAAGTGAAATGAGCAGCTACAAACATGAATCGAATTTTGTATAAGTTGTTTTTCATGTCATTTTGGGTTGCTTCAAGGGTTTCAATATCGGTAAAATACCAGTAATGTCTCGACATAGGAATATGAAATAGATTATCGGAACATTATCGCACTAAATTTCAATAGCAAGCAAAATATGAGTAAGTTCAAAGGATTAAATCAAATGATAGACATCCGTCATAAAAAACGAGTTAAAAATGAACAGATAACAGAGTAAATTAGGAGGCCCACTCGATAACAGAAACAAGTTCCTAACTGCCGGCAGTAACATGCGTCGTTAGTTCAGCAGTGGGTTAACAGGGTCAACTAAAACGACGCTAAATAGCTGAGAAGAGCAGACATGAAAAAGACACTATACTTCCCCTGTCCAAGCATCATTCCCTGCATCGCACTCAGCTCGTAGATACCACATACGGGGTGATTAGTTCTAAGCAAGAAGCACGGTCAAACTCGTGCAGTTCTACGCATATTGTTGGCCTCCTTGCACTGTGGCAACCACAAACCAGCGACAGTAGTGCACCCTCATCAGCTTTCACCAATCTAGTAGCCTCGTCTTACACCACACCGTCGCTAAGCTATTATGTACTGCGTATACTCCTGTGCAGTGGTGAACTGAGTTGCCTAGCAAAACCTGATCAATAACCACACAACTCATTAGAAGCAGAGTACAGCATCCTCACTGAAGTGACAAAGTGGTATTTTAGTCTTTGATTTATCACATGCAATAAGAGCACATCTCACAAAGTACGAGATGGCGGAGCATAGGCAGGCACTCGTCTCGCCACTAGCAGGGTTGCTCATTAGAAATATCTGTGGCTCATACCATCAATGAAGTTTGGGGTGTACAATATACCATAGTGATATTTATTATTTATTTATATTTGCATTGAAACTTCGTGAAGACTTCGTCTCAAAGCACGTAGTGATAAATTGTTGAGCAACGCGTGCTGTATACTACAAGCACTCACACGAGAGCAAGTTTCCACCAGTAAAACCTCGCATATAAACCATGAAATATTCTTGGTAACAAGTCATTAAGCCGTTTGCTAGAATGTTAAACATACATATCAGTGACAGAGTAGTTCCATGCAGATTTTAACTATGTACTCCATTCATTCATGAACGTATGACAAGTGCATAAAATGAGTTGGATTCTATAAATTGTTAGTTCACAGCAAATGAACTATTTAGTTAGCGCAATGTAGCAGCTGAACGTACTACAGCTGGACAAACCGCAACCGTTGAGGTGAACGATAACCATGTGAGGCAGTGAAGATGGAATGGAAGTGCTCTCTGAAACTAATACTTTACGTTAACAAGGACGACCAGTTGTTCCGCCCAGTTCATTTCCTCTAATTAGAACGCCACTCAAAACTGATCCGTTATCTACAAACCCTAGCATGTTCACGATGAGATCGTGTAATTTTTGGGAAAGTTTCTGTTAAGTTTCTAACAAACTTCAATGACACTAGAATGCTCTGCATGATTAGATTTCTTCCATTAAGCGTTAAACTCATGTATACTAAATTCTGTCAACTAAAAAGTGCTTTAACGATTGCGTGTAAGTTAAAACTCGTTCTAAGCGTGACTAGAAACAAATCTCTAGTTTCCAAGAAGTTCGCTTTCATGCAGCCAGTTTTCAGCAGGCAGCACTTTACCGTTAAATCTATCGTTGAACCATGAGACATCTTTTCGCTGAATACTAATCATGAATGCATTTCATAGGTATGCAGCAGTTTATAGCCAAATTGCGTAGATACATTTCAATACAATCATTTCCAATGACTAGATTAAAGAAGTTTCATGAATCAGGACTAAATTTTTATCACAGCACTGACCGTACCTATTTAGCAGAATACCTACTATGAGCAAGTCAAGCAAATCTACCTAACACGTAAGTACACTAGTAAAATGTTGCATCGACAACACGCATGAACGCACCACACCTGCCTCAAAACTGCATAACAATTATTGTGAACCAAGCACACGGAACATTACATCACCATGTGTTTAGATTAGCTTGGCATACCAACTAACAGCGGAAATAACATTCAGTGTAAATTACCTGATTGTTCACACCATGCACGATAAAAGTGTTCTCATTCCCAAGTCAATGAAGATTCCCGGAAGCGGAACTTGAGTTGCGTTCTCTCGATTTTAATATGAAATGATGACATCGAAGGTGAACGTTTATATCTCAATTTCAGACGAGCTTCAGCAAAATTTTAGTCCTGCAGGTTGTCGAAATCTCTACGCCCAGCAAAAAGAAGCAGCGTTAGCATCTTGAACAGACGAGAAGATAAAGTGACAAGAAAGAAACAGAAGCGAAGTCACTCGTGCAAGATAGCGCACGGTAACCGGATTCTCAGACAGAGAAGTAGGGGAAAAATTGAACTCATAGCACGGCCCCGCAACTAACACTTGCCGATGAGAGGAGGTAGTGTTATTGGATGCTTTGGTGGCAGGACATTGGAAGGCTCTCCTTACGGAGATGGGGAAACAGGAATTTCACACACGAGAGAAGCTTTTAAATTTTGAAATGTCTGGTTTTGCTCCAGGACATGCATTAATCGAAGAGTGTATTAGGCGTGTCGCCTCACAAGCGTAAAGATGCCGAAAACAATTTTTGAGTAATCACCATACTAACTTTGCAAAATGGAAACATTTTCAAGGGGAAGCTGCCCCTGAACGGCGAAGAGTATCCTTAGCTGACTGCTCCAAAAAAATCGCGTTTAGCTCTTAGATTTCGGTAGCATAGAAAACGATTTTTTTAGCCGGCGGCATCTTCGCCCTTGTGGCTCAGAGCGCTCATAGAGCATAACATCGCTTGCTCATTTATGTTATTCCATGTTGTTAAGTAAATGGAGGGCGGTCACTGGTGGGTGACATTCAAGCCCTTGCTTTAGAAGCCCCTTTTATAGCCGGAAAGCTCGTTAAGATAGGTCAATGTGCTGTGATACTAAGAATTTTAGACCACTTTGGATTTTGACAGAATTTATGTATCGTATTCACGTAGCGTATCGCTAGGGATACCAGTAATGAGTGGTAGTTTACAAAACCACTCTCGTGCAGCTGGGGACCAGCAGAAAGCTGAGGAAAACCACAAATCTAATAAATAGACTTATGACACCTAGGAATTATGAAGCGTTCATCCAGGGTTTGTACCAGATAGCGCACCAAAAAATAAAATGAACTCTAAAAATAAACCATCGGATCTACTAGGTCGGTTCTTATGATTAATTTTCGGTGTCCAAGTTGCTTTAATCAACGTTATTAATTACCAACACGTCAATAACAAGTATATACAAATCTTTGACTCACAGAAGTTTAAAAAAATGGCCAGGCCTGACACGTCCACGCAGTCTCCGAAACTATAAATATCGGTTCGAGTTTTTAGGGTTAAATAAATAGTATCAGCGATCATCAAGCACCAAAGGTCGTCTGGAGCATACGAAATAACACCTTAAAACGCAGCTCGATCAGGATTGAGAACACATGAGAGGACGAGCACCAGTAGCAGGGATACGCAGTCAGGAGGCAGCTCGATCAGGATTGAGAACACATAAGAGGACGAG
>VCRD01002668.1:42179-53827 GCA_006783055.1 Trinorchestia longiramus
ATCATAGCGGACTAGGTGAGTGTTTGCAATCATAGCGGACTAGGTGAGTATTGACACTCATCATAGCGAACTAGGCGAGTGTTTGTAATCATAGCGAACTAGGCGAGTGTTTGCAATCATAGCGGACTAGGCGAGTTTCCTTCAGAATAAACTGACTAGCTTGCCCAACTCAACACAACCGTCCTCACGGTGTGAGTCTTGCCGTGCAGTGAGCAAAAATACAGGACGCATTCGTCACAACTACGGAGATAATAATTCATTTTGAACTCGCCTGTTCACCGTCCCTGGATGGACACAAGACGTCATTTGCATCGCAGAAGCCAAATGAGTTACACTTGACGCGTGAAGAGGATGCGTCTAATAATTAAGTCTTTGCCAAAGGGTTCATAAGTATGAGAAAATTAACGTGTTTCTACGATAACATACAAAAATAGAACAAAATAAAATCTGGGAATAATTCATGACGGAATTTTATGGTTTAAGAAAAGGCGTGTGTGTGACCAGCGAGGCATGAACGTAGTGGAAGGAGTGCATGCGTGATGATGATGATTGGGGCGGAGAGAAGGGAGGTCAGCGAGTGTGTGGTGGATCGAGGCCACAACACTTATTCTACCACCACCCCCTCTCCTCCACCTGGAGGTGTTGCTCGTCCACTCCCCTGACCTGGAGTGACGAAAGAGTGGCTCGCCTCCACCTCTACGAGTTGCGCCACACCTGACGTGCGTGCATCTCGCACACGTGCACGAATGCATGTGCGAAACAGCACATAAGACGTCATGCGAGCGCAGAGCCACCACGTCCAGCTGTTTGGTCGAGTCACGACGAACTGCGCTCTGAGCGCCGCCTTATATACCTTAGATAGGTGGCCGTGATACAGCCAGCTCAGCCACACGGCTCGCACACTGGCAGCCAGCCCATATCAGTTTCTGAGGCTTGCGCCAGTTTCCCAGGGAGGTAGACAGCTGGCTGCCTCAGCCAGGTAGCAATGGCTGAAGCCACGGTCAGCCAAAGGAGCAGCAATGATGAGAATTGCCCTAAGCAATAGAGAAAACCTTCAGCCGCTATAAATAGAACATTCACAACTAACAACAAAGAGCTTTTACGAAGCTTCCCATTCACTAATTAAAAAGAACCAACACATTTTTCAAGAGCCAGTGTCCTCCCATACCAGTAGAATGCCCAATGGAGGTATAATCTAGTCCTATTGAATATAACTTCAAAATACGGGGTCCTCGACGCACAAAACGTTTCACCACAAAATATTTCAAGAAAAAAGTCGCTAAAACTGAAGTATGAGGCCCTCGGCAGCGAGGGTGATGGCAACACCGTAGCAAGAGGGGTGAGACTGCCCCCTGTGACACCCCCACGACACCCCCGCAGCAACACGCTGGCTGGCAATACAGACTTAGTGTGACGTAAAACACGGCTTCTCTGAACCCTTCTCTTCCCCTGATCTCACGGACAATAATGTGACAGAACTCCGCACCAGCATGACGGAGGAAACGCTTAATACACACACAAGTAAAGCATGATCATGCAAAAGCAGTGAAAACGGTCACAAAACTGCGGACACCATGGAGAATGTACTGACGGAGTCGAGGTCGGGAAATTGTTCAGAAATCGGACATTGGGAATTCTGAAATAAACAGCGTCGCATAGGAGGAATTTCCCACATCCAAATAAGGAGTGAAAAACGCGCGCATGAATTGACGTCTTTAACTGCCACCGTATTGTTCTGAAGCACTTTTTGAAGACCTAGACCTAGTTTTCTTCTTGTGGCAATGCAAACTTAGAATTTCTTTAAAAAAAGAAAGTTTCGACATTGGAGGCACGATGTTAAACATAAGGAACGATGCAGCAATTGCAGGGAGAAAACCTTTTGCTCAAATAATGGAAGCTTTTATCAGATTTTTACAAAAATGCATTTTACAAAAATGCATCACGTGTTACGTGATGCTAACAAAAAGGAGGAAGTCTTGAAGTGAACCCAAATAATTATCATACTTTTGCATCAATTTCTCAAAAATTGGGATAGTCGTGATATAACTAACCGATGCAGAAGTTTAAACTATAGTCAGATAAACTAACTCGCATTGCCCTAACTACGCTGGCAGGTAAAGTAAACGATCTATTCTGTGGAAAGCAATGACTTATACAAGTGGTATAATTAGAAAAAGAAATTTTCATGTAGCGGTTGACACAACCCGCTAGAGCCAACGTGAGCTTGTACAGGACGGAGTAGTCAAGAGGAGACAGAAAACAGAAATGGTGAGAATTACTAAACAACAGTAGTGTAATTTAGACTTAGACTCAAGTTACATCAGTTCGGTGGACTGGTTTACGAGTGCAACCCATAAATGCAGTAACATCAACCTACAGAGAGCTGTTCAGTTCAGTTGCAGTGCTGGCTGCAGTAGTCTACTACACCACAGAGTTCAGTTGCAGTGCTGGCTGCAGTAGTCTACTACACCACAGAGTTCAGTTGCAGTGCTGGCTGCAGTAGCCCTACTGCACCACAGAGTTCAGTTGCAGTGCTGGCTGCAGTAGGCCTAACTAGACAGCAGCCTACACAAGGTAGGAGAGTGCGACACCAAAGCACTTACAGAGTCTCGGTCCAGATAAAAAAACTGTTAGGAGACTGCCACCTGTAAGTGGTCTTGGTGCTGGTCTACAAACTAGAATTGCGTGAAGGACATGACGGTTGTCGCCACTAAAAGGTCAGCATTGATGCGCAAGTAGTTCAGTAACATCAGCTAATCTAAATCCCTTCGCAATTTAGTTTAGCCTAGTGAAAAAAACATGCTCTCTGCACGAGGAGAAGCTAATAATTAATGCAAAATCCATCATACAACCCTACCCACACATGACGTACTTCCAGTCATACAATGCATGCCGTACAATAATAATTAAAACCATCTACTAAAATGAGAGAATGTTAGTTTCAACTTTAAGTTTCAATGTTCACAAGAAATCAACTACATTAACGAGAAAATGAGATGAAGCTTGTAAGAATGATACAGTACTCCTTTAAATAAAAATATGCTTGCCATTACTAGTTCACTAAGCATTAGCGTTATTGTCCACCATTAAAAATTCACTATAATACAACTATCGTACATTAAAAGGAATCAACAAAGTAGCGATGACATTGAAGCGGGCAAGTAGCCTCAAGAAAAATAAATAACATAACATCGCAAAAACGCCCTTTCAAGAGCACGCAGTAGTCAAGTGGCTTCGCAAGAGAAAACTGAAGAGAAAATAAGGACAAAATAAGAAGCCATTAAAGGGACAAGTCCCAAAAAATGCGATGCCAAACAAACGCGGTTGCCGTCGATCGTTCGGTACTTCCCAGTCAGCAAAAAAAGACTCGGACGGTCACAGGATGAGCTGCGCTACCTCCAGTAACCGGGCTGAACGTTCTCATGTACGTGGGTTCCGCACTACTGCATCGCACTCAATCTTGTCCTACTGGAATTACGTGTATTTCCGTTTATGAGAAACAAGGAATACAATTCCTCGAGTTCTATACCTAGTTTACTAACTTTGATCAAAAGTTAACTGGGTTATTGATGTCTACCCATGAATGTCAAAGTTTCGGTGATCAATTTTATTAATGGGGGTTTCAGAAACGGAACACCTGAATCTCTAGGCAAGAAAATGTAAATAGAATAACGTTCTTAAACAGAAAATGAGCCGAAGTGCCCCTGAAGCGTTCGATAAGTTTAGCAGGGATTCTCATAGAGGAAAGGGATTCCAGTCAATACATCCTACCTTGTTCGTCAGCGTCGCATGCAGCACAGGAGAACACAACTCACGTGTTAGAACAGGAACATCATTTCCTGGTGCGAGCAACGTAAGGTCACCGAAAAAGTCACACCCACTTGACAAAACTGGCCATTTCGAAACTCTGCCTCATCCTATCACAGCTTACCAGTGACTCCTGATACCAAGCAGATGTTTAATATGAAATCGCCCTCAAAATAACACACTTTTCCCTAGTTACATTTTTCCCAGATGCACTGCTCAGAATAATCATCAACCCTAGTCCTACTATTAGATTCTATTTAGTTATACACTTGTACTGCAAGGGAATTTAAAATTTGGGAAATCATCTGTAATAATAGGGGTTCAACTAACAAGTTTCTGGATACGTATCATTATGAGTGCATGCATGATTTAGTAGAAAACGTTAATTAGCAGGTAATGCATAGTCATTTTACGGTAGGCCTCGCTACGTCTTGCAGATAGAAAAGATAAAAACAACAGACGAGTTCAAGCAATCTCTAGCAAATATCTTTCAGCAACTTGGCATCACTTGGCGGAAGAATTAGAAGGAGCAAGCAAAGAGCAACAACTTGGAATTAAGTTCGTAAATTGAGACACAAGGAGACCTCTTTAAAGCTAAGAGATCACACTGCAAGGTCACAGAATCCACGCCCATAGAGATAGTCACAAACCAATGCTACTTGTATTGAGCAACACATTCACTTCACACGCAGAATTAGTGTTATCTTATCGAAGCATTAAATGTATTACGAAGAAATTAAGCTCTAAACACGGTAACGTGCAATCACATCAAGACAATGCTTTAATTCAGACACTCCCAGGCGCAGTGCTTGCATACGCTAGTATTAGAAAGCCATTGGTTATCCTTGAAACTCCCAAGACCAACTCCTATAAAACATGATTCAATAGCAACGAAATCTTGAGTGCAGCAACTGTACAAAAGAGGCGTACTCGGCGTTTTAGTAAAATCTTCCTGACGAACTGAAACTCGCCTCTAGCACACGTATTCCACATGTGTTGCAGCAATTCATAGCGAGTAGCTAAGATCGAACGCGTGCAAGTCTCGTTTCAAACGTGCGGCAAATTCCACGAATGAACGCGGGGGTCGAAAACAACGCTTGCCAGGGGAATCCCTTCCATGGTGGTTACCCTACACAGCAGGCGGAGGGCGCAGCTACACAGGGGGGCATCTGATGAACTCGATGACTCTCACACGCTGACTTTCAGCGTTTTGTGTATAGGACAGCAACTCTGTTAACGCTTTCAGGCACAAGATTTGAGGCCCACCATGCAGTGAATGTATCTAAATTGGTGGGTTACTTAGTATCCCACCCTGCCCTAAAGGGTTACCACTAGAACGACTGAGGGCGTCACTTGATACGTTTTAAAATCTTAAATGAAAACAACTTGAAATACATTGCATTTTCTTACCACATCTTGCTTGACTCTTTGTAGTTTGGGGGACACTTGGTTTTTTAGTGTTGAAGGAATTGATATGATACAACTAGTCACGAGCATCAATCGATCGGGCTGAACAGTGCCGCAATGCTTGCATGACTTCAATTCACAACTATACACAAAATAAAAACAGTTGCTGAGAGCAACAACTTCGCGTGGTGCGGCAGGGCTGCTGTCTTCTCAAATTAATGACTTTTACCACGCAAGCTTCGTTGCAATGGTGAGTAAGAAATAGAAGAAGATGGTCTATTTCTTTAGTAATAATACACCATAACCCGCAAAGTATGGCCAATAAAACGTTTTACTTTGATGTACATTTAAACACAACAATAGTAAGAATCTAACTCTATAATTCTCACAAGATCAGGAACAGTCCTGATCCTATAATAATTATTATAAAGCAATGTCACTACAATACGCGAGACATGCTCAGTTTATACTTTTGCCACTGGGATACACGTACAGGCACTGCATGGCGGAGATGATACGTGTTTCTACACAACACTGTGATCGTTGTTCAGGTATTCTATGTACTGAGCCTGTTAGCGCTGCTACTCAACGCGTTTCCATCACATGCAACATCAAGGGATGAACAAGAACGTACTGCTGGTGCCACGATATCCCCATGCACTCAAGTAACAGCTAGCTCTCAAGGAACACAATAGTTTAATACAGAAACACGATATGAAAGAACACGTGTATGCAGTAAGGGGGTGATCAGGGAAGGCAATACGTGCAGTTGCAGAATGCAGTTAACTGATCTCACAAGTGTGCAGGGTTAATAAAAGCGAAATAAAACAAAGAACGGCAATATAGTTAAAAAACAAATGAAACAAAATGACATCGGTACATTTCGAAAACAAAAACATTTTTCGTCCTTTACTTTATGTCGACTTTATTACACCTATGTATGTGTCATGAATTTGTCGCACCTTGTATAGCAAGCAATGCCTGACACGATCAGAAACTGGTATACATTGGTTTGTAATCCAAGCTAACATAATCGTTGGACTAAAGCTGACACACACTAAATGCCTGAAAGTCTAAATCATTGAGGACTATTCTTCGACAGCCAGCTTTGTGACTACTAAACAGAATAGAACATAGCAAGACGAAGTACCGCCACTACGCGTCATTATGAGAGTCTATGACACTACCACAAGGGTAGAGAGGTGAGAGTTGGCTGTCAGTCACAGATTAGCAAAAACAGCAGCAAGCTCAGTATCAGTCGATAAAAACTAAATCAGAGAAGGAAGAAGAGGAAGGGAGACGTGAAGGTTGCAGGCATGCACGCATAAAGTCACGTTTGTAAGGTCCCTACACAAACAAGAGCACTTAGCTTCGGATATCAGCTAGAAATTATGCATTGGTGAAGGCACGCAAAATAATAAGGCTGAAATATATGCGTTCTCGCAGAGCAATAAGAGAATGCGTTATTCTGAAGCAACCATCGTGTGAAACTTGGGACTGAGCGGAGAGGCGGAAAATCAACGAAATATACAATTACTCTTACCTGGTTTCATTGAAATAATTTGTACCATTGTGTGTGGCCCACGTACATGATTTGAACACTCCACAATAATACGTGCTATTATGAAATGTATTCATACATCAGATTGTCAGAAATAAAGATAAATAGAACATAAACGTGTGGTATAACATGGATTTTCTTGCCAGTACTTTTGTATGATTTTCGCTTCAATTTCACACACAGTAACACTGCACCAACAGTAAAGATTTAAACTGCGTTTAGTTATTACGAAAACCACAAATAACAACAACTTATAAATCAACTACAACCTTAAATAAGGTTCTACTGAGTTGCTGGGAATGGATTCACAATGGAGAAATGATCAAAAAATACACTAATACTAGGTTGTTACAAAAATAATGGCCGCTCGAAGACCAACGCATGCTTCTGAAATCGGCCATTATTTTTGTAACAACCTAATACAACAACTGTTTGCCAGGAGTGAAAAACTGTGCCCTGTGACTTGGAATTTCAGAGGCATAGAAGGGGCGCACCACTTCAGGCCGTCACAATTAATCTACAACTTTTCTAATTTATAAAGCAAGTTGATCAAGAGCCTAAACGCCTTATCATTTATTTAGCTAACGTCTAGTTGTACAAATTTTATTCAACAATAATTATCAAGAAAGTGAAACTTTATCTCTAAATACAATGAACTTACCCCAACCGGATTATTGAAAGAGATGGTTGCCGACTGTTTTACTTGTTTCTGAAACAAAGAAAAACTGCTGTTAGAACAAAATACAGAACACACAAAAAACAGCAATTTTAAACGAATAACAAGATTCAATATCGCTAACCAATATAAAACAATCATAACCATCGGAGTCATTTGTTAAGCTCGTTTAATGGAGAGTTTGACGTGAATTATAAAGAAAACCGCATCGCGTCCATGACAGAATCTGCGTCCAGCCGCACAAATACTAAGAGACCAAGGAATTTTCCCGGAAATATCAATAGAGGACTTAGCAAAAGACGTCAAGACTAGCAGACTTGACAGCAGCATTAATAATGTCAATGGAAAAAGGCATCTCCGTATAAATAGCAATAATCTATGGTTGTCGAAGAGAAACTACAACAGATGAAATGTACGCAAAAATAAATATTGGGCTGACCAAAGGGTTCGTTCGGTCCCTAGGAGAACTTGGCATAAACAAAAAAAGAATGAACATAATGGTCAACCCAATACATACATAAAATATATTTATAGTAGATACACATTCAAACAAACAATGGCATATGGTACATACTATATACTACATCCATTCGGGAACAGTTAGTGCACACAAATTTTTAAAAGTTTAGGGTCGGAAGCAAAAAGTTCAAAATGAACTCATACATTATATTTTCGACGCTGTATATTTGAATTTTAAATACTCCAAGCACCTAAGATAAAGAACTAATTTCCCAAATGTTTTCCGGAACATTACTGCCAAAATATTTCCCCGACTGTGTACTAATCGATCCCGACCAGAAGGTGCATATAGCGAAACCTAGTGTACTGAATCGGCACCACTGATAGATAGAATGAGCAGCAAGCTGTAAAAGTAGCCGAGTGCTTGGAGGTCGTTCTGGCTGCCATAGCGAAGGTGGCAACCACAACGCCACAAAACAGTTGCCACACACCACTACCGCTTTCATATACTTGTTTTAAATACGCACTCTCGCCTTCAGAATTGAAAGAACTACCCTCAAATTCTATACAAAGCGGAAAAAACGAACGCATTAAACAATTGAAAATGGAGTAGACAACGACAAGAAGAAAGCAAAGGAGGATTCACCTCCATAATTGCCGCACGTCACCATCTGGTCGCTGCACCAAGCAGAGGCTGCAGAGCAGGCCTTCAGTAACTTTTTGCATCGTTAGATGCAACTACGTAATGAAAACTGGTGCATTCTTTCGCTGGTTTCATTACTCTAACTTCCAAATAATTCTATAAAGTTATAATTACATACATAATGCATATTCATACATTATATTTTCGCAATTTTAACCACTTCACTGCTCAATTTGAATACGTATGAGTGCTTTCAGTAAAGCTGGTCACACCCGTTTAGGCATAACATCCGTGATAGTGAATAGGCTTTTATTAACATGACTGACAGGCTTTTTAGGACGAATTCTTAAGAACTCAAATCCAGCTTTCGATTTTTCTGTACACAAGTACAACCAGGACGCGTGTAGTTGTCAGATACGCATGACAAGTTTTCCTGAAGAAGCATGACTGGACTGTACAATGGTTGGTAAGTGCATTAATGAGATGAACTGAAACGATAAAAGCAAAACTGTCCGAGTAACTACACACTCAAGGCACTAAATATTTTTATTCTATTCTAAATGGTCCATTGCCTCATCCTTAAACTCATCGTCCTGCCATAACTGTGAGGTTTCTCAGAAGCAGCCTGCGTGCGGTGCAATCCATTTCCGCGAATTCTTCCTACGACTGGCAAGCAAATTTACACGGGATATATTTTAGGAGCATAGAAATTTACAATGAAGGAGTGCTTATTAATAACAACATATTATATGTGACTGTATTTCATGTAACGTTTCAACATACGAGAGTACAATTCCAAGATAATGTTAAATGTGATCTCATTTAATGGAATGGTTTGCATGATTTCTATGATGCAAGTCCGTCACAAAGAATGGAAGCAAGAGCGCTAGTTTTCCCAGGAATTTCATTGCATTCATGACGAAAGTAGTAAAAAAAGAGCATCAAAACATTTTACATTTTTCTCTCGTGCTGAGTAAAGGTGAAGTACAAGGGATTATTCTCACACTAATCTAAAAAAATTAAGAACACCCCTCGAAGCGCAGAACGTATAAAGAGACAACTGTTCGATGAGTACAAGATCATGAATCCGTCATAGGGTTGAGGTAAGACAACAGCGTTTTCTAATCATCCTCAGAAGAATCACGACACATTCGAGTACAAAATAAGTCATTACTTTAGGATTAGCATCGATACATTCAAATGAAAATTACGCGCTCCAAGTCAAAGACCTTCGGCAGTGTCCGTGTATCAGTGACAAGAGAATAGCAACTTTAATGTTGATGAGCAATCATGTTTAAGAAGAGGGAAGCTCCACGATACGAACACCACATGATAACCAAGCTCCCTGACCTTGACGGCATAGTGCACGTAGACGAGCAGTACGTAACAAGCACCATTAACTTGCATGACAGGGATCTCGTACTGGTACGTATTATTCTTTAGGGTAAATGTATCCACTACAAGGTCAACCACGTCTCGTCTGACAAGGAAACCAACTAGAATAAATGTTTAACACCAGAGCTAAATACCTCAAGAACTAATTCCGGAGAAATTACGCGGAAAAAACACAGGATGAGAGCAATAACGATTTGTTCTGTCCGATTTGAGAACTAAAGACCAACAGCAACTGCACTTGAGCAGGCGTGTTGCATGAGAGCTTTCCTTGTTCTAGCCACGCTGAACGTAGTCAAAGAAATGCAGTATTTTTCATACACCTACTCCAATTATACAAATAACCAGTACAACCGACCCACGTCTACTAAATTGCCGGAATGGTCACAATTGTTAAAACTGCAGTGTCTTCAGTAAACCTTAGCAGTCTTTCAACAATCGTTTCTGTATGTTATTGAACGAATGTTACCAAAACAAACTAGGAACATAATAATAATGTTACCAGTACAATCGTTACTGAACAATTGTTATCACAATTCATCCATCATATGTTACGTTACTACTGAGTAGCCATTGTTACTGAACGAGTTACCAAAAAACCCCTCGGTGACGGTTGTCCGTAAGTGATGGTCTAAAAGCACTGTAACCTGTCCTTTCAGTCACGTCTTCTTTATAAACAGATTTGACAGCTTAATTTACCTCGCACAATAAACACAAAGATAAAGGAAAACAAGAATAAAATAATTCATCTACGAGGTTCCTAAACGACAAGTGTCGTCCACTCCCTTCGTAAACGTGGCAAAAATAAACTAAAGAAACAGGTCTAATTAATAACCCCACTGAACACCTAACAGTTTTTCACAATCAGTGCTGCTGACATCGTAATGCGTCGCACATAATATCTCTAGCATGCGCAGATCTCAAAACACGCACGGGACGACAGATACGTCGTTCAGTTTACACTCTTAAGTGACTAATTATTTCGAAATTTTAATGGGATATTACTTGCACAAACTTAACCCCAGATGCCATTCGAGTAGTTGCAAGTGTGATAGAGAGCCTCAAGCAGACGTAACATTCTCATTACAAGACCGACAACACACATCCAGGAAGTTATACAATGCGGAAATTTGCATCAGTAGGAAAGGGCGAGAATCAAGGCGCACGAAAAATAAGGCCAACAGAATAAAAAACTTAAAAAATCCCTCTCACCATGAGTAGTGAATTCAGTGCTACGTAACAAGGGATGAGTCTGAATAACGCTATAGTGTATGTAGTTGCCTGGAACAACATATCTTCACTAGAGGATGAAAGATCTTTCCAGTCATTGCACCTTTTGAGAATCAATATTACCCGTCAAATTACAAGCAAAACATGAAGACAGCTCAATTAAAAACGCACGTAATTTGTCCCATTTAGTTCGTTAAAGCTTTGATAGAAAAAGTATCATTGCAAAGGCGGTGCCAGCAAAGCCAGAGCGCTTGTCTTCGTGGTACAGTGAATGTCAGTTACAGTGCAACCAGTGCGCCTAGCTCTCACACCTTCCTTTACCATGCAATGACATGTAGCAGTGACAGATTCATGACACGCAGCAGTGACAGATTCATGACACGCAGCAGTGCCAGATTCATGACACGCAGCAGTGCCACATTCATGACACGCAGCAGTGCCACATTCATGACACGCAGCAGTGCCACATTCAT
>VCRD01002668.1:70585-87681 GCA_006783055.1 Trinorchestia longiramus
AACTCGACACAACATTTTTAACACGTTGACTCCGAAGTGGTACGTATGTGTACCACTTAGGTTAGGTTCTGTAATTTTTTCAGATCCTTCTAGTGACTATGCGTACAAAGTGAAGTTTTACACCAATCAGACAATCGGAGGCAACGTGTTAACTGGACAAAACATTTTTAACTGAACACTGCAAAGGAAAGGATTTGAGCTCAAAATTGAGAAGGTCATCTTGAAGATGAGCCGAGACATACCGTCTCTTGACACGGCGCATACTCTTGTACAGGTCAGGGTAGTCTGCTCTGCTCATGGCAAGCAACGCTTCATTTCAAAAACCTAAGAATAGGCAGTCTGTTGTACGAGAAAAAGGCTTACGTTCAGAGGCGGGTGTGTTTTCAAATATTCATTAGAATAGAGAATCCACAGTAACTCCCACAAAAACGTGAAATTCAATTCCATGTACTAGAAGTAAAAAAAAAACACTCGTTTCGCGGGTTTTTATGAAAGAAAATTCAGTAGAAAAAGCACAAGGCTTCAAAATTAGAACCAGTTTCCACACAGTTTTTAATCAATTGCCTCATCGGACCAGGAAACTTAGGAGGAGCGGAAGGATGCCACCTATGGAAAGGTTAGGAAAGCGCAAAAGAAGTTGATAAGCAGGAAGCGAAGTGAGACACGACGATGAAGAACAGTAAGGTCATGAAAATGGCACCGAAGTCATGAAAATGGTATTCCTGTGCAGCATTGCTGGGCAGGTGGGACGCATTTAAACCCACGCCATTGATGCACATTGCTTGAAGGGTCATTATCCACAATAAAAAATAAATATTCGTTGTATAAACTACCAAACCAAGTGTCTGAAATACTTCCTCATTCAACAGGGTATCATCATCATCGAAAATATTCTTACATTGCCCTGGGTATCACTGCCGCGAACTTGAAATGTCTTCATTACTCAAGGCATCGCTACCTAAAATATCTTTGTTGCCCAGGCCATCACTGACACTATCTCAAAATGTCTTTCCACTGCCCGGCGTACAACTACCACTATCTAAAAAACTTCACACATTGCCCAGGGTATCACTATCCACGTTCTCTGATACTCCTAGCAACACGACAAGTAATCACCACTTACAGGTACAGGGCCAATACAACATAAAGTAATTTTTTCTGGGGATACCAGAAAAACATAACACGTGAATAATTTTTCCATAATTTGAAGAAGTAAAGTACGCGAATACACATGAAAACTTCTGAGAACAAACTAAGAAAATTCTTCTTCCCTGCAATATTTATTTCGTGACACGAAACTTTTAAAAAAGAGATCGTTTAAGCAACTGTGCAACTGTCACAGTGCACTCCGCATGCAGTAAGTGGAAGATAAGTTATAACAGCACCACAGGTAAAATGGTACACATCACAACGAGAAATTTGTAAAACTTCCAACAATCAGGGACGTGAAGTCCGAGAAGCTGTGGAATAAATCAGTTAGTAGTAAGCAAGTGAACAAAGAAAATCTCATCTGTGCATTTCTTCCTCGGATAGAGTTCTTTTAAACGTTTACTTTGTAATGTGCACAGAATGAAAAGAAGAGCTTTCAGCTTTCCAATAACCCGGTTATGTTTAAATCTGACGTTCTACCTTAATTCACTTACGATTTTACTTAAAAACGAAAAAATTTCATGTATTTCATAAACATACTTATCTGAGTCATTTCACATTATTTCAGTTAAGAGGCACTGAAGTCGAACACAATGGTTAGTTAAGCCACCACAGCTCACCTGCTTTGCTTCGTACCTGGGATTATTACTTCGTAGCTATGGCACTTCGATCATCGATTTTCAGAGAAAAAAATATTCTTGAAGTAGTAGGTGTCAATTTTCGCACGTCAGGGACACACAAGGAAGTCGACTTGAAGTTGTCTACACCTTGATCAAGAAGCCCACGAGATTAAAATCTAACGCCTTCATTACACCAGTGAACGAACAGTATTGCAGAACGACCGCAAGCGCGTCGTTGGACCAATCAATCAACCCATTCATTCATGAGTTCTAGATATCACCTTGTAATGACAAGGTTGTAATTAAACCACTCACAAAAATACCACACACGCTCTCATCACGCTTTTCTAAGCCACACAGATTCTCTCAGCGATACCAACAATTATTTAACTTTAGAAAGACCAACAAATACATATAGTATCAAAGACTGCGCAGCCTGTCACGCCTGGTTCCTTTTTTTGTTCCTAAACTTTCATAAATGCAAAGTTTATAGTTATCTATGTTATTTATTCATTTGTAATGAATGAGGTATATATATATATATATATATATATATATATATATATATATATATATATATATATATATGTATGTATTTCATTGGTTGAAGGAATTATGCGCGAGTTAAATTCTTAGATCTTTCTCCTCTGCAAAAACTGCTTCCACACAACGTCATGCGTTGTATGAACGACCTGTTTCAGACGAGAAGGAGCACGTCACAGCATGCAGGACAGGGTAAGAGGCCGTGGTGAGGGAGCAGAAGCAGGCAACCGCATTGTGGCAGCGGCAAGTGCCCGCCCTAGCGCACACCTCGACTTCAGGACCCGCTGTTGCTCGTGTGGTCACACGCAGCTACCTGCCGCTGCTTCACGTACTTTCCCTTTTCAATTCCAGCGCTGTAGGTCTTGAGCACGTCTCGTCTTAAATACGGATTTCCAAGCATTTCTTTCAGCTCTCATTTTTCAGTTATACGACCAATAACATAATAAGCAACACTCGTGGTGACTCATTTTTATGAATACAAAAAACCCTACGCTAAATTACTCAACAGTATTTGCCACATTTTTATTTGTTGTAATTTTTTAGTTTAAGGAGACTTGATATGGATATCGACTCACAATTCATGGAAAATTGACACACATGTTTAAAAAACATAGACTAACATACTTAATTATTCAGTTGAATATTCAGAGACGTATGTACTTGGGCTATCCTCATTTCATTTTCACTTGTAATCTGGTAAGAAATTAAATTTGGTCCCACAAATTTCTTCCGAAATTCGTTACATTCAACTACCGAAAATTAAAGGCATTCCCAAAAAACTTTGTTCTGAACTGTTTTTATTAATTGTACACTTTGGGATTAGCTTCTATAAAGTAACTAACACGAACGTACTCTTGTCAACTGGCAAGCAAAATTTGAAATTGAAGGTCTGTTTCAAACAATAAACGATCCCAATTCTCGAGATTGAATCAAAGCTGAACACTCAACACAGTTAACGTGTCATATTAGTCCGGCCAGATACTGTGGAAAAGATACCGGAAGATCCATTCGCCACAGACTTACCAGAAATATGTAGCTTGCATAAATATGAGCAACACAGAGAATGAGCCCCATAACAAAGCTCTACCTTCAAGCACGCACTGTTAACGCGCTACGTGCTGAGAACACGTTACACGGCCTCAGGCACAGTTTCATTTCTATCAATTGGCCAAGCAAGTGAATATTGGGAGGTGAAGTGTGCCACAATTTCTGCAACTCCACGCATCAAAGATTCTGAGCAGGCTTGAAATTTTACACGCATTCAAATGCATTGCCTTTCGAGAAATGGTTTGTTCAATTCCTCGAGAATGTCTTTTGAAAGGTAGAATAATAGAAGTTGAACTGGATTATGTTAAGAAGATAAGGCAGTAGAGATGAATTAAGTACTGCAGATGCACACGAGTAAGAAAACAGAATGATTATAATGAACACGATGCACATCGTAGTTTTATGCTAGAGTATGAAAAACAGTTCTCGTTCTCAGCACACCACGGAAGTAAGAGAGACAATGACAACCCTTACATGCACGTAAATAAACTAAGATACTAAGATAAGTTATCAGGCACGACTTCAATTTCACGGGCGTTTTGAGCAAAAAAATTTACGTCTCAAATCAATAGCACGCTAAGAAGTGCACGCTAAGAACTGAACAGAGCTCTGCTGCCACAGACGGGCCTTAAAAACATTAAACGATCAACATTAAACAAAAAATTAAAATGGAGTCCAAAACGCAGACGACAAAAACGCAACATTACTATCACAAAACAGAGATGCCGCTTTAGGACCTTGTAAGTATCTCAACATAACACAAGAGGAAGAAAGAAGTTTTAGAGCACTCGAAAAATAAAAAAATCTGCGGCAGAATTGCATCAATACTTGGATGTATTTTAAGTGTAGCTCACAGTCCAGAACTGAAGAATGAGGAGTTTGAATAAACTGAAGAAGCAGTGGGTCTCTGGACGGTCCAGAGAGAGGATTTGAGGGCCATAGAAGCGAACACAGGATGGCGACAATGACGAGGCTGGTAAAAACAGTGAACTGTAAACTGCTTTTTAGCGAGGGGTGTTATTCCCAGCAACACATTTTAGGAGTCTTTATGGCACGTATTTAGTAAGCAGAAAACACTCGAGACAAGCAGAGCATAACGGAGTTTAAAGTGCAAAACTTTATTGCATTTGAAGTATCAGCAAACAGATATGGGTAGATCATCCGACTTTGAATGACTCGATCCAACAATTAAAGCCAGAATATAAATAATCCAAATTTTGCTTTTCCGGTCAGTCAGTGACCTTTGATACTGGATGAGGGTTTGTCACTTGAATTGTAGCAAGCAAGTTGGTGCATGACCAGCGAGCACTTCAGAGGCGAAAACTGTTGAATGACATACAAAATATTTTGTAGGACACTTGTGGCAATGCTCAATAAATCACTAAACGTAGCTGCAACACCCAAGGTTAATGAAAATCCATTACTTGATAAAAAAAATTGAACAGCGCTGATCTGAAGCGAAATAAAGACTATGAACTAGTTACGCTTTTGAAAACATTTCATAACTTCCTGTGTAGAAATCACAGTGGCCGTTTGACTGAACACTATAGAGCTTAACGCAAACAATGATAGCTTTCCGTGTTCTACTTTGTCTGTCTACTTTGTCTGTCAAAAGCGATCACACAGAAAACACGCAGCCTTAACATTGATGGAGCACGACTGATGGTTGTGCGTAGTTTTCAGAACTGATAATCTCAAATGACTGGAAATATCCTCCTTCCCGAAAATAATAAAATGACAGCCTTCAACAAATGCTAAGTTGCGACGGTGAGAACACCATGCATTTGCTTCTTTGTATGGAGTACTCCATCAACATCAGGCTGTCGTGTACCTTCACAACGATGAAAACGTTCACCACAACAAGTGTAAGAACCCAGATATTTGCCCATCAACCGAATCGTATGTTGCTCGACAGGCATAAGACGATCATTTACAAAAAATTAAACGTATAATTTAGCAGCGTACCACATCCTCTGTGCGAAGAAATAGACCTTACAAGCGTCTGTATTTTAGTAAAGAGAGCTTGGTATCAGGTCTATACTTGCCCGTGAGTGTATAATTCCAAAAGCAGAGAACGGAAATAGCTAAGCGAGCATTGCTTTGCAAAAACAATACGCCTCCATCAACAATGACCAATTCAAATACAAATGAATGCACCAGAAAAATAGAGTCCATGTGTATACAAAAGTCAATTCGTAACAAAGCTTTCGTGGCGTGAGCACGACGTTGAAATACGAAAACGGTTCTATTAAAAGCCACAATATTTGACTAAACAAAGTTAATTAGTATCGTTCTGGTATTACTATTCCTCATTCCAATCCATACTAATTTCGCGAGAGGGAGTAGATATGGGTCAAAGTTTCAGGTGATACACAATAAGTTCCAGGTCAAGGTTAAAATTTCGTTCAATGTACCGTCATTTAGACCCGGAGCCAAAATATCATACATCAGTACAGTCCCCCCGGTCATTTTCACACGCGATTGCGTAGATCTTCAAGAGGCGTACATGCAGAAAGCAGAAACCCTTCGTATGGAACAACTGTGCAGCCCACAGTTCTGCAGAGCAAGAACGGAAATGCCAGACCCAGCAGGCGTGTAGCCACAAGCCTCCGGGACCATGGCGTTAGGAACTTCACCCCACGGGGCTGAGCGCCGGTGCACCACGCGCTAACTCTTCACTTCCGCAGTAAGAAAGCAAATCTGTGTTCGTGCGTGTCGTAGCAACGTCAACTAAACGGGACATAAAATATGAGGTCTGTGCAGGTGTGGTGTAATGAGTCACCTACAAAAGATACATACACTCAAGTTGAACGAAAACAACTGATCGTAAGCACCAAAGATTTGCATGAGTCTTTAACACGTTTCCTGCGAAGTGACCCACCGGTGGTCACTCAGGTTAGGTTCTGTAATTTTTTCAAAACTGTCTAGGGAGTATGTGTACAAAGTGAAGATTTGCACCGGCTAGGCAATCGCAGGAAACGTGTTAACACATTGACTCCGATTGCCTGATTGGTGTAAAACTTCACTTTGTACGCATAGTCACCAGAAGGATCTGAAAAAATTACAGAACCTAACCTAAGTGGTACACATACGTACCACTTCGGAGTCAACGTGTTAATGACGTTTAAATTATTTACGTTATTCAACTATTTATAATAGAAATCTACACACTGGAGTCAGTGGAATTTCTAGGCAAATCAAAGTCAACAAAAATATACTTCATTGTTACCTAGTTCAAAATACAAAGCTGTTACTTTGCTCTTCACTGCGCAGTGTATGTATAACCAGTGACACAGTTCCTAACACGCCAATATCCGCATGTCATAACTGAGAATCCTGATGAACCATCCAAATAATATTCATGGTAGACCACTACGACGGCTGGGCTGAGCTAAAAGCAAGGAAAAACGAGCATTCAACTAAATATATGTTTCAATGCCTTTATAATCAAAGTACCAGATAACACTATAAGAACGCTGCAGTTTTTTTCTTCATTTCATAGGTTCAGTTCGTATCACAGACTTGCACCTCTTGAAAGAGTTTGTTTGGGAAACTTTATATCACACGCAAGATTTACCTGCCCTTGCTCCTTCTGATTATTACTTGTTTCGAGGACCACACACGCAAACTTCCTCCCCCCATACAACTCACTGACATAATTAGGGAACACAAACCGCAGCTAATGAATACCGGAAATTCATCTTTGCCTAAAAATTAAAAATCACTCGACTAGTTTCAAATACTTGCTGCAAATTTTGCTCCTTGAGGTAATGGCATAAACATGACAAACTCTTGCTAATTAACTAACCAATAAACTACATACACTCAGCTAACTAGCCAATCAACCCACTAACCAGTTTACTGCATGCACTTGTTTAATTAGTTAGCTAATTAATTATCCATTCAGTTACCTCGCTGATTTACACCTGACGGTTGACTACAGCATCTAGAGATGAAGACAACGCTGCACAAAAGCTTATTTATGCAACTTTGTGTGATTCAAAATTTCAAAATATTCGAGAATGCAGGCTACCAGGACACAGAAGCGCGCAAATGAACGTAGAATGTCGGTGTAAAGCACATGCGTTGACATTGAGCTCAGGGAAAATGATACCTACCACCCCAACACGGTTGGCTGCATACAAGAACACTACACAAAAGCATCAAGTATCGCGAGGGACGCTTCAACAATCCCACTGATTGCCGATCGATTATATGAACCCAAAGAGCTATGCGTTGCTCAACGCGTTCAAAAAACATCGGAGGGCTGACGAGTAAATTAAAGTCGTATTTCTCGTAGGAATAGAGTGAAAAAACTGGCATCTCGAATCTTTTCGTTACCGATCTCAATTGAAAAGCATTATCAGTTCGTAGTGAGAAGAAAAAACAGGTTTTTGATTTTCAGTCAATATTTCGCTTTGAGAATTGAGCGACATCTGAATGTCAGTGGCGCGAGCACTGAAACAGCAGGCATGTAAGAAATAGATCAAGTGCACGATTTGAAGAGTAGTTCAAGATGAATATAAAAAAGATAAACCAACCAATCTCTCTCTATGATCAACAACGAACGTATGCCAAAGAAGACACTCGAAAGCAACTCGGTTGCAACTCTTACAAACACGACTTCAATATACAGGGTGTCTCAAAAAAATGTACTCACTCTTTAACCGTTGCTAACATGCTGTCTTCTTTGTGTTGTAGGTGTGAGGTTCGAACCTTTGCGAACATGATTCTTTAATCACATTTAATCATGTTCGCAAAGGTTCGAACCTCACACCTGCAACACAAAGAAGACAGCATGTTAGCAACGGTTAAAGGGTGAGTACATTTTTTGAGACACCCTGTAGAACACGCTTCATACTCCCCACACGTGCACAGAACTGTCGAGACTTGCAAACGGCGGAACTGAAAGTTGGTGGGAAGCAGGAGAAGACGTCACAGGAAGCGAGGGAAAGAGGCACACAATAGCAACCACCTGTGATCAGCGCTGCTGATACCCTCCTTTATCTGCACGTTCGTTCTAGACACCGCTATCTCTAGACCCGATAGCCCGCACTGCCTTCAAATCCGTGCCTGGTTACTGTGCGTGCGTGCATCAGTAAATAATGCTAGTATTTGTAACTCAACAGATGCTCTTTGCAAACCATGTCATTTCAACTGATTTGGTGAATATATTTGCCTAGTTACTTATATTTTCCTGTTCTCAAGCACTATTTTCGTTAATTGGCTTTTAATTTGTTTATTTTCCTCTGTTTATGACCGTAAGTAATGTAATTAAAGCCATCAAATAAAAAGGAAATTTACCAAAGTAAATCACTAAGCGTATTTTGTCTTCCATTATCTTTACGGAAAAATTTAATTACGTACTTCGTTGCATCGGGCTTAACCACCGATACAGCTCAATAATAAGTCCCATTATACCCACAGTTTAATTAGTGAACACTAAAACTAAACAAAAACCAGAGATTACAGTTTTAGATCTGATGGCAGAGCTCACAACGTCTGGCAATGAGCCGCAGCAAAAGCATAACCACGAAGTGAAAACTTGAAATAATGACACAGAAACAGAGGGAAGCAACAACAGGATGACGACACTACATGCACAGACTATTCTTGCTAAGAGTTCAAAGTCCTGTAACTTGAGGGGAAAAACACTTGACTCGCAGTATTTCCTAGAAGGTATATTTCGATATAAAAACCTATTTGCAAAATGATGCACTCGTGTTTTTGTAAACACATGGACTCCCCTTCAGAAGGCAACCCTGAAGCATTAAATTTAAATCCAACACTGAAACACGGAACCTGATAGCTGCGTACACGACACAGCCCTCGTCACAGCGCCAGTCGTTTTCGATTGAAGAGCCTAGCTCATATAGTGAACTTGTGTTACAGCAAGAAATATCTATTATAAATAACCCTTCTAATCGATTTTTAAATTTCACAGCTCACTAACACAGCTCAGACAGTAACAATACTACACGACACGGCCCAGTAATAATACTACTACACGACACAGCCCAGTAATAATACCACTACACGACACAGCCCAGTAACAATACTACACGACACGGCCCAGTAACAATACTACACGACACAGCCCAGTAACAATACTACACGACACAGCCCAGTAACAATACTACACGACACAGCCCAGTAACAATACTACACGACACAGCCCAGTAACAATACTACACGACACAGCCCAGTAACAACATTACAAGCTTCAGCCCAATTGGTTTTACTGCTCGTACAAATAATAGTTCCCAGTTGGCCGCGCTGTTTGCATTCTGAACATATAAACTCGGGTTCTTAAAGAGCAAGAAGCACGCGAATCGAGCAGTGGAAATTGTGGCAACTTTTCTTTGCAGTTAGAGCAGATGATTGTAGCTACCAGATGCCACTGATAAAATAACGCTTCAAGACACCGTAGAACAAAGAATAACTGCGATGGACCAGTGTTGTTTCCGTACGTTGGTGAAAAAGAGAAGGCCTTAAACATTCATTGCGGGGCCTCTTAATTGCTGGCAGCAACACGAGTAAACCTGAAAACTCGTAACATCGTGTCGAAAATTATCGTGTTTAGCCAAGTAACGTATGAGGCATTTCGGGCTCTCTATTGTCTAAAACGTTCGGAAAAACAGGCAAACTTTCCACCTTAAAATCACGCCACGCACGTACTTCACGTTTCATGATTTCACGCGTTGTGAAGTTTCAAGTTTAATTGCAGCACATGATTGTATAAACAAATACTACCCAGTCTCATAACTTAATCTAAAAGATAAATTAAAGCTAAAAGGGGTTGCAGGTACGGCTAAAATTATCCACGAGAGCCAAGACTGGCGAGTGAAGCCTTAGAAGGGGTGTTGAGCCACCACCAGTTACATACAACGGTCTCGGCATGTGCGTTCCCACGCCTTTACGTGCTTCCTGCATCCTCGTTGGATTGTGAGGGCCGTACACCGCATGTATATAGTGTACCAGCATTATAGTGTTCTATAAACTCATGCTAAAGATTCAGCCCATAATGGAAAGAATATTAAATAAATATGACCAGAGTGACACTGGTCTATAACAAACTCCTGTAGAAAACACAGCCAATAACGTAGAGGAAGTTAAGTATGGTGAGGACGATAATGAACTTTTAAACACCACATTGCAAATGAATAATAATGAGGGAACATGAGGGCAAAAACTAGGCTCACAAGGAGGCTACATGCGTAGGCCTTCCGGGCAGCGACCGAGAAAGCGGGCACTGCGGCTGACAGAACGCCATTTCTGCTGCACTTCTGAGCTCACATCCTTGCCCTGGAAGCCTTCAGTTTTTGCATGATATAAAGCACCTTGCGTTGCACGAGGATCACACAGCTCCTTGATTAACGGGGTACCTGTGGGGACGACGTGAGCAAGCAAAATCTCGTTCAAAATATGTGTGTATTAGGTGGCTTTAGAACATTCCGGGAAACTTATGCGTTATGTAAACCTGTCTGAAAAGCATACCTATAAAATGAATAGCCTGAGCAAAAGCTTACATTAGGCAATTACTTTTCGATTTGTTAAAACTAGACGAGCAAATAGTAGTAGTAGAGTAGGCCTATTTTGGACACGCTTTAAGATGTTCCAAGTCCATAACGCACGCTGCTTCCTACATAAATTTTAGAATTACAACCCCTGACAAACAGACTCAATGCACATGTGACAACTTTAAGGATTGAGAGGCTTAAAATTTACCCTCACACTGTGAAACAAAACTGTCTCGCTAGCATCCAAACTTGGCTACAACTAAAGGCTATTGTCAACCTTTCACGCTCATACTCATGATGGAAAAACTGTAGCATGCTCAAAAATTTAAATGGATTCATAGGGATATTCCCTTACGTTTATGATGGTAGTACAAATTTTGAGCAACTGAGCAGCGCAGGAACTCAATTTTAAAAAAGTGATATGCTTTCTATACCACCAAGCATTAAACATTACTTCTTCGAACGTATGAAATGTGTACCAAGAGACTTGAAAGTATTAATTCACGCTCCAATCATGCAACTAACATGGCGATGTTTGACTCGAGATTTTCTCAGTGTTTCATTAGTAATAATAATCCATCCTAAATCAGCAATAATAATAGGGACAAACTAGCAACACAGAACAAGAAAGTGGCTTTTTGGTGAACGAGGTAGAATAGAATGAGGCTATACATAGGAACGAACCTTCTGGCCCATTCTTGGGTCGGATAATTACTTCGGTAATTATTCGGTTGTTTTACCCAAGTCCCATGCCGTATTTCTAGCCGCGTCAACCATGTCGGCAGCGGGATTCGAACCCGGGTCTTTCCGCTCGCAAGCAGATTCGCTCACCAGTCGACCAAGCTGGTGATAAACGTTTGATACGAACAGAGTTTCCCAAAAGAAGACACTTCTCCTTGTTTTTTAAGACTTTCATTCGTCTCGAAAAAGCGTCAACTTGACACACTTCTACAAACTAGGCATCAGAAATGAATGGTTGAGTAGGCGTGCGTGACTGCATCCACCCTCACTAGCGTGATTCACTAGAAGGCTCCAGAAGGTCACAAGTTCTTGCAATGCTTACGTGAACTTGTTTTTAAAACAAGCAAGTAAAACATCAGTGTCTATAACGTGGTTTACTAAATCCAGTTATATTCCATTTATTCTAAATACGTTGAATCCGAGCGTCCACATTCAATTTTTATCTGAATTTCATTATAATAAATAAAAGTGATACGGCACGGCGTGCACGGGAATTTTTTCCTCATTTTGTATCAAAAGGATAAAATTAGAGAGATTCTACAATAAACATGAACAGTTTCATCATTTTTTTTTAGAAAGAACACATACTGAAAAAATAATAGAAAAAATTTACGCGAATAATAATAAACTCCATTTTTTGATGTTAGGATAGATATATGTATATATTCAATCCATTTCCTAATGTAAAGTACAAACAAAGGATAATATCAACATTTTGAAAGTTTTCTTTAAGAGGTATAAATTCGATTTCGGACGAGTGAATTTGAGTTTGTGCTATAAAGGTAATTTTAAAACATCCAAGCAGTAATAAGAACACGATTCAGAAATACAACCAACATGAATTCTTAATCAAGTTGATGATGCGTTCAAATAGGACTCCAGTTTCACTGCTGCTGTGAAGACAGACATCAGTTGAACTTTTTCAGCGCCAAGCTCACACTAGGTCCAAATTTAGAACACTAAACCTCACTCTAGGTTCAAGTTTAGAGAGCCAAGTTACAAACCAGGTCAAAATATACAGCGCTGTCTTATATTAAGTCGAAATTTAGAGCGTCAAATCTCACAGTAGATCAAAATTTACAGTACTAAATCTTGTACTAAGTTGAAATTTAAAGCTAAGTTTCAAACAAGGTTAAAATTTAGAACGCTAAGTCTTACACTAGGTTGAAACAAAACATCAAACCTCACACTAGGTCGACATTTAGAGCGCCTAGTCTCACACTAGGTCGAAATTAAGAACGCTAAGTGTCACACTAGGTCGAAATTTAGAGCTAAGTTTCAAGCTATTTCAAAATTTAGAGCGATAAGTGTTACACCAAGTCTAAATTTACAAAGCCGAGTTTCAGGTTAGGTGGAAATGGAAGACTACAACCTGACAACAACAGTGGGAGAGGACATGCCTAGACGCACGTCAGTGGAGGAGAGAGAGAGAGCACATACTCCAACTCACAGCCTCCTGCGCATACCAACCCAAAACCCCTGCCAAGAACAACTTTTTCTGCTCTGCGGCCACCGCAAAAAGGCATTTCCTAAAAACTTCCTCAATGCCATCAACGCACTACGCACAAAAACACTTGACTTTTCCTTGCTCTCTCGACAGAAGCGTGATCTCTTCAAGATTAGAAGAAGAGGCTGCACTTGCAGCAATAAAGGAACACACGCACGTCGGCGAGTCGAAAATTCGAGTTAATAGTCTGCCTAACATGTGATTTTAAAAGCGAGAAATTTGAAGTAACGGGCTTCTTATTAGAGACAAAACAGTTTATATATATTCATATCACTTGTGTAATGAAATTATATAAATAGAATGTGTGCATTTCCATTTCACAGTTCTGTGAATACGTACAAGTGAAAGCTTAACACAATTCTGGTCGAATAAACAATATGCAAAAACTGCTTGACAATACATATTGATGACGCACTAAATTTTCCACCATTATGAGAGGCAAGTTGACCATACTCCTATAAACCGTCACTGGCAGCAGGTACTGCATGTGTTCAGAGTCGACTACACATCAGGAGGAATCTATTATCTCTATTATTATATCTATTATTATATCTATTTTGACATTATCTCTTGTATCGTTAAAAACCAGTAAGCTAACAAAAGAACATTTTTATACACCATAAATAAAAAATAAAATGATACCTCAAAAGGTTTAAATAGAACAGTTGATTTCATGCTTTATAAAATAGAAAAAAGAGGAAACTATTTTAGGTAAGGAAGCATGTTCAAACCTGTAACATCTTACAAAGACAAGGGAATAAATAAAATATCAGAAAGAATGCCGTACAGTCAATGAAATAACAATACTTTTAAGTAGACCAGATTAGTTAGGAATGCGACAGCCATGAGCAACTGAGAATTGCAGGACCGTTATCAACCAATGAAATAGATATGTTGCAACACGCTTTAACTGGGGACTACGGAGCCGTAAACAATTGAAAAAGATGAAACGAGTTCCAGCACGCTTCAACTGAGAATTCCAGAGAAATAAACAATTGAAAAGTCTAAGTAATTACCAGCAAGCACGTCCACAGAACAAGGATGACGGGAAAAATAGGCAACCAGTGGAAATTTTTTGAGGGCTAGCGGGTGCCCCGCTACACAGACGCTCTAGAAGAGAGCAGGCCAGGCGCTTTCACTCTCCGTTCTGTAGCTCTCATGGTCCGCCCCAAGGCCGCTTCTCTTATATCAAACAAATGCTACCCACCAACCACAATAAACTACTCAAGTGTCAAGCTATAAAGACACTTTCAATACTGAAGTCGCGTTTAATTTTTAAGAGGCAGGTGTGTCTCGGTCGTTCTGGCTTGAAATTTTGAGGTTACTCGAAACATTTTAATGCAATTGAGTCATAGAACGCAGAAAAGTGGTAAGAAGCATCTTAATTTCGAATCAGAAATAAGTTGCTCGTATCAAACAGTTTTTCGAACAAATATACCACCCGTAAGAGTTCGCTCCAGTCCGTCACGACTCTCACGAGTTAAAACAAACTTTAAAAGACGAATTAACCTCCTCGAAACTATAATGATTCCTCACAAATTTCTACACTAACGAAAATTCAAGTTTTCTCAGAAAAAAAGTAAGCGGTCACACGCCCCCAGACGATGTAGAGCATCATCACCACCACATCACCACCACCACCATCACCACCACATCTCCACATCACCACCACAACCACCACATCACCACCACCACCACCACCACATCACCACCACTACCAAGTAAACGTCAACTGCGACAACCTCTCCAGACCTCAACACTTAATATCCACCCAAGGATACTAAGCCTATGTCTCTGAGTGATGTCTTGCGGTGCTCCACTAGTCAAAAATTAATTGGAATTGGAACTCCTAACCACCTCTTTAGGATATAGTCACTAATAACGTCATTTCTCTATTTCATGGTCAACTATGCAGGCATAACGAATCATCATAGTCTGTGTGATACGGAGCCACTTGTGTTTGTCATTCAAGTTCTTCATTGATAACTAAACTCAGGATAGTGCATGAGTATTATCAATCTAAGCAAGGTATTTTTCACTTCAATTTACCCTAAGACTTAAGAAAATCATTTGCAGTGACGCGAAGAAATGAACTTCACCTCGTGTTACAGCAGTTCACATAAACTTCTTCCATCTCTTCACCGAGACGCGGCCAATTCAGCACCGCGATAACGGCTCTGGGACGACTAAACCCGATAATTTCCCGACTACTGCGTCAACTGATCAGCTACTGTGCATGAAACTGACAAGAACAGAACACCAGCAGGTCTCTCTATGTAGATAGAGAGACCTGCTAGTGCAAATACCAGATTTATTAAGCTAAGTATGCAATACAAGAGAAGCTTAGCCTCAAATCAAGGTGTTAAGAGCGGAGGCAAAAGTTACCAAACTCGCACAAGACTAAATAAAGATAATTCGCACTTTATAGTGGGATTTAGATACAGCATCAATGTTTGAAGGAGCGAAGTTTTTCATTGAAACAGAACAGAAACTTTTTAATTATCCAATAAATAGTTTTTGATTCTTTAAAAACTCACCTCGAGCATACGAATTGATACATGGGAAAACAAATTGCTGCACCGTAACCCACTTATCTCTTTTGTTCAATTCACTGATCTCTTACAAGAGAATCATCATCCATCAAGACAATCCATTACATTCTTAAAACGAAGTTAAGGCAAACATAATATTTAAACTCAATAGTGTAAGAACTTTCCACTTGAACGTTTAGTTTGGTAAACCATGACTAGAAGCAAAGAGAAAATACCTCAACAATAGCAGTTAGTGTCAGATTCCTGTTCACGCGGTCATGTTTTTTAGCCAAGTTCAGAACTGAAATTTCCACCAGCGATATCTTCACAAATTTAGAACGCTTTCTCAAGTAACAGCCTGGCAAACAGATAACGAAAGCAGCACAACAAACAATAATACAAAACTGATTAATGAATGTCTGGAGAAAAGATGAAGACAGTAGGTAATAAAGTTAGTCCTAAACAAGTTTCACGTTGCGCTATTTCAAAAAATTAGAAAAAAAAACACAAAAAAATGAAAGGGACATAAAATGCAGACAACAGTTATTACGACGTTCAGAAATCTACTTAATTTGTTGGTTGAATGAAAAAAACTCATGTTTTGCTGTGAAAAAATCGACAACTTTCCAGCATATGAGACAGTTCAAACGCAAACGTGAAACGATCCATCTAGAAAGCTGGTGAAATCGATAACTTTGAAGACAAAAAGCAGGCTTAGTTATGCAGAGCAACGGAATTACGAGAACACGTTACCAAGTTTTCATTACTCAAAATGCGTCGACGAGCGCAAATATAGAAATTTTCCATCACTAAGTCGTGTGCAATGTAGAAATACTTTCTAAACATATGAAACGATTATTAGAACACCGTTGTAATCTAAGTTGGGTTTACACGCACTAAACTAATGGTTATGACAAATTAGACTCCCTACTGACCAAAAATATTTGTACGCTACAATAACATTTCTTCGAAATAGAAACTACTTGTTCATCAGTTCAGAAAGTGAAACTGTTTTTACCAGGAAGAGAAAAATTAAAGTACGAGATGAAAACCAGAACACATTTTTGAGCATTGTTCTATCAACATTAGTTCATTTCTTTAAATTGAAACCAAGAGTAAAATGAACCACGTTAAAGAATTATAAATTTATTATTTCGTTGTCTCGCAATGCACGGCCTGTGAGTACGAAACACTTTTCCAGCGAGAAGCATGCAAGAAAAACAAAGTTCACAGCGACTTGCCTTTACTTAACACGTTAAGTGCGGTTACCTAACCGGTGCAAATCTCTACTTTGTGTATACAGTACGAGAAAGCTTTGAAGAAATTACAGAACCTAACCTGAGTGACCCACCGGTGGGTTACTTCGCACTTAACGTATTATTTCTAAGGCAACTTGAGGCGAATGTACTAGATTCTGTTCAGATTAAAATACTTTCGA
>VCRD01002668.1:98136-110945 GCA_006783055.1 Trinorchestia longiramus
TCAGCTGACTGAAGGTTTAAGGAGCACACACAGACGCACACACAGACACAGCTGTCGCTTCACTCAGAACACGCATGTTCAGCCCGCCTCACATACCACCCATGCTTTCTACTCGCCACCAGCCATCCTACACTCATCATCAAATTATAGGCAGGTCTACGCATCACCTGTGCACGTATGTGCTCAAAATTCATGCATTCTCGAGCCTTTTATTAATAGCTTGAATGCGCGACACGATGTAAATTTAGTGGCAGCAACGCAGCGGCATTATAAACATCACTCAATAGACCACAGCATCCATGACTTCCTTCTTTTAAAGCGTTTTGCTTTGAGAAAAGCCGTTATGTTTCTATGCCCTGTAGAAACGCTTCAGAAATTTTTAGACGATTCGAAGAACTACACCGAGCTCAATGCCGCTCAGAAAACATGTTTTGAATCCACTACCAGTTCGTACATGGATGCATCGTCTGTATGTACTGTGCATGCAGTATGGATGCATTATCTGCATGTACTGTGCATGCAGGATGGATGCATTGTCTGCATGTACTGTACATGCAGTATGGATGCATTGTCTGCATGTACTGTACATGCAGTATGGATGCATTGTCTGCATGTACTGTGCATGCAGTATGGATGCATTATCTGCATGTACTGTGCATACAGTATGGACGCATTGTCTGCATGTACTGTGCATACAGTATGGACGCATTGTCTGCATGTACTGTGCATGCAGGATGGATGCATTGTCTGGATGTACTGTGCATGCAGTGTGAATGCATTGTCTGTATGTACTGTGCATGCAGTGTGGACGCATTATCTGCATGTACTGTGCATGCAGAGTACTTTTCCTATTGTTCTGCCTCAGTAAATTCTTCACACAGACATCCACCTTCTACCTTCCTGTCATTGTTGAAAAAAGCGTCCAGTTTAATGGGTATTTCAGAGCCCGAGTTTGAGGCAGCTAGCAGTGCTAGCAAAGCTTCAAACACCTGCCTGCATTCATAATTACTTTAAAATAATTCTTATTTAAAGCCCAGCTGGCAGAGCTGCTGTTCCAGACCTCATTGCCTGAGCATACACTGCAAAGCATTCACAGTAGGCGCTCCGTTCTAAATGATTTATCACACTACACCACGCACAGCAATGAACACAAACCAGCATAGCTTCTTCAGTGACATGATGAAGTGACACACAAAAATATGTCACCCTGAAACACAATAAGTTTGAAGAATAGAACAGCTGGCTCGAACACTGCACAAATTCAACATCTGATTGGAAGATATCAATCAACAATAACAGCGTTGGCGAATTCAACGAAACCGCACAAGAACACGAAGCGAAGACCAATTAACACTCAAGTATAGTTGTTATATATAAAGTCATAATTTTAGATTTGAAGAGCTTATAATTGAAGGGTGGACAGCACTAGTGGACTACTTGCATTTTTCCCCGGTAAATATAATATATTTTCCACGGGAAAAAATGCAAGTAGTCCACTCCCGTGCTGTCGCTAACACAGCGCTGACAGAGGCGATTACGATCCAGTAGTTTACTATATGAAGTCGAGTAGTCCACTAGTGCTGTCCACACTTCAATTGCGGAAATAGGTCAATTGATGTCACGATAACAACGGAACAGTACTGAAACTCATGAAGAAACGCTCTAAAAAATACTACAACTAGCGAATTATGCCAATAATAAGAGGGAAAATAACGAGGTTTGAGTATATGTACTAGTGCTCCCTTACAGAGCTCATTATTGATTCTCGTTAGTTCGAAGGCGAATTTAAATACTAAGGTGCGATCACCAGGATTTTCGTGCACCCAGCAACCTCGTACAAGTGTAAAGAGCGATCGTAAACCACCTGCGTGTCTAATGGAAACCAATAAAATAAAAACAGCATCTGACGCACGAGCGAGTAAAAGTGAACACAATGATAGACACAATTAGTAGTTCCTCTGCAAGGTTGGGTACAGGCACTTAAGCTTACTGTTTTAATACTACTAAATAAATATTTGAATGACTATTTAATACTCAAATGAAATCCACAACTCAAACTCTAAGTTGCACACTTGTAGTAATAAGCTTGCATTTCATAACTTTTTCGATACTCTAGCGCAAGAGTTGACGTAATGAATGTGCTCAAGGAAAATGTAGTCGAGAAAACTAGAAAAGTTTCATACAACAGAAAATTGTTCATTTTCTTCACTACGAAAATTAATTTACAACATAAATAACATCAGGTTAAAAAAAATGAGTCAGCTTCGATTTATTCAACCGATATTCCACTGACTTTTATGAACGCTGTAACGATAAGTCGGTACAAAAGAGCACAGTAAAAACACGTTACAATAGTTGTGTGATATTCCACAATAAAACAACGCCTGACGTCATAATTTCGAAGAGAGTCGTGAAATTCAGATGGAAAACAGTGAATTACGAAGAACAAAACAGCAGAGACGAACAAGAAAATGAGCATGGCAGATTACAAAGCGGAAATGATGCTCTGAGCAAACAGGACAGCACAAAGGAAACAGCTTCACCAAGCGTAACGGAATACTGAACACAATTTACTCCACACACGACCACAGCTGCAGCGAAGCTTTAAACATGTGTTGCGCTGACTACACTCACACAAGCTACGAAAAATTCTGATTTAATTTGCGCTGGCTACACTCACACATACTACGAAAAATTCCAATTTAATTTGCGCTGGAGTACACTCGCATGAAATGACAATCTCCAAGAATGACGTGCCGTAGTTGTGTGCTCCAGCACTAAGGAGTTGGAGACCAGGTTCTCACCCTTAATAGTGAAGTGATAACTACTTCATCTTGGTGAGCGAACCCGCTTGCGGTGCGGGAAGACCCGGGTTCGAAACCCGTAACCGCCTTGGTCTGTTTGTGCTTGACCATCGGCGGCTAGAATTACGGCATGGGACTTGTGTATTGACTCAAGAATGGGCCAAACGGCTCGTTCCTAATGCCTCATTCTATTCTATTCTAACTCGATGAAAACAAGGCATAATATCACGCGGAAAGATTTGACAGGCGCCAGTTTTAGCTCTAACCTGAGCAGAGAAGAGTTGCACGATCACGCACGGAATAACGCTTAAGAGAATGAGAGACTCGACTTTTACAGTCGTCTACAATGTAAGGAATATCACACACAAAAGAGAAATAGAACTCTTCTCAAACCAATTTACTCAAACTCAAGCTTAAAATTGACGAAACAAACTTAACTTTAGTAATACTGTTTCAATGCACCGAATGAATCTATAAAAAAAACAGACAAGTACATGAAAATATTAGATAAGCCAATACACACGAGAAAATAACTATTAAATCAGGTGTTCAAGTTTAGGACAACTAACTATTCTTCGTCGGTGTGTAAACAAATATAAGGGAAATTATCTGCAGACCACTACTAGTGTGTAGACAAATAAAAAGGAATGTTGTTTGCAGACAACTACAGGTGTGTAGACAAATATAAAGGAAGTTGTTCGTAGACAAATATAGAGAACATACTTGTATCTATTGTACACCCACAACATCTAAAGTACACCTACAACATCTAAAGTACGCCTAGAACATCTAAAATATACTTGAAATTTCTCTTCCAATGTAGTTTCCCCTTGTTACTCAACCTAACGATAACATAATTAAAAAATTTGAAACATAAATTTATTAAACGTCAGTAACACGATTTTAAAAAAGAGCACATAAAGAGCTTTTAGAACATGGGCAGCTGAACTCCAGCAACACAAAAAATTGGCTCGTCATGGTGATAAAGGTCAACTGTTGGATTAGGAAATTAACAAGGTCATTCTGAATCAGGCAGAAAGAACATATAAAATTAATCCATTGAACAAACCTCAGCTATGAAGGTAATCCAATTGTGAGGTTTTTCTGAAGTCATTTCACTGCAGAGAGCAACGCAATTTCTCTATTCACCACGTAGTCTCAACAAGAGCAAATGAAAGCAGGACTCCACTTATTCAAGTCAAGAAAAAACTATTCTATTGAGCACTCAAAGTAAGGAATTCCAAGTCTTTAAAATACTGAGCATGGAAGTTTCCACTACCAGGAACAGATAGAGAACAAAGTTGAGGGCGGTAGCATTTGAGATGTGTGAAGGGCTTGCTCTCTACTCTATTACAGAGCGTGATCTCTTATGGAATGCCTTCTTGAGTCAAAAAAAAGCTTTTTTATTTCACAATAAACGTTTCATCCTTTCAAGGGCCAGTTTGAACGTTACGTTTTATTTCTGTACGCCATATGAGTTGAAAAGTGATTCATAAACTATTCTTTCAGTGAGCTTTCCACTGTTTGGATTTAAATAAAGCTGTCGTAGACACCTGGCTGCTGAATAATAAAACACACTGGATCCACCTTCCCTTCGTGATGCGCAACATTACGAAAAATATAGACAGACGAAAATTGTTCTTCAAAATGGAGCTGAAGCATGGATTGCGAGACATGCCTCTCCTTTTAGTTCATTAGTTGCCTGAGAAACGCCAGTTAATGACAAAGCCTATTAAGTTTCGAAGCGACAGGGAGGAGAAATGAAAGCATCACAGCTTTCACTCCACGAAGTGACGAGTGTGAAGACATAACTAACGGAAATTCAACTTGACTCAAGTAGCTCTACGGGACAAAAATATACCAGCGTTATGTGCCCGAAAAGAAACTGATTTAACTAAAATAACTTCAAGTGGCAGGGAAAAAAAGATACACCAAATATTAATGGTTATTAATTTTTCCAATTAATTATAAGTTCACGGAATTCATATAATCAGACCTGAAACATCATTGACGGTCGTGCGTAGCGCAATCATAAGCATTTGTGGTTCCCGTAAGACTAAAAACTTTCAGAGTTCACTAGTTTCGTTTCGAGTCTCGTAACGCTGGGACTCCTGTAATGTATCTTTTGCTTTTGAGTAATCTACCTAAAAACCGCTCCGGTCAGAGGGGAATATCGGTTTGGTGAAATTATTATGTACGTAAAGCTCTAACACAAAGTACGGTAATATTAAAAAAACAAATTGAAAAATAGCGTTGTCTCAATGCAATATAATCTACAAGCTCTTCGGTATTGTTTTCTCGAATAATTGCGATAAATATAATTTCGGCGTCTGTAATACATGGTTATTCAGAAATATAAAGACCCGTAGAATCACGAGGATAATCATTAAAATAAACAAGTGAAAGAAACAATAAACTCTGAAATCGGCAGTGACAAGTATAGTTACAGGTATGTATGTTGAAAGCATTAACAAGCGTTCTTAACAACCACCAGAAGACTTTACTTCGACCCATAGCAGCGGCATCTGGTCCTAGTATCACTCGTGGTCACAAGGATGATCAGTTCGGTTTGTTATCATGTAAAATGGAGTGTAGGTAACCCCGAGTCACACTTACTGTAGCACTGATACACGCTAGACCAGTGTTTCTCCAAGTGGTCCGTACCGCCCCCCTGGGGGCGTTGAGGAAATGCAAGGGGGCGGTAGGAGGGTACGCTTTGAATGGGGGGTGTACGTATATTACTGTATAATATAGTCATAAAATCATCAGGAGGCGGTGGAAAATCAAATAGTGGTGATTGAAAAAACTTTAAGAAACACTGCGCTAGACAGACCAACGCTGGTCACCGCCAAGTGACCACACAGTCTAATTTCTCCAGTTCGCTTGTGTTCTATTTTACCTCAACTATGCAGTGTGATAAAGTGCTCAACAAGTTTGTCGGGTTATTAAAAGAGAAATGAAGTTAACAATGAAAACTCGGTCTACGACACGAAATAAATTAAACAAAACTAAATTGTATCATGTGTTCATTTCGTACACAAAAATTATACCATCAGCTAAACGAGACGACTGTATGACCTGGATGACAATGCACGGAATTTAAGACGTCGAGCCACAAACACACCAGTATTACTGAAGAGCAGCTGTTAATATAATCTCAAGTTTATGGTCACACAATCACAAATAATACAAAGGTTCACGTTATATTATGCATACAAACAGACGGATCAGGTACCGAATCTTCAGTGTAATAACGACCAGCGAAAATAACCGGAATCGATAAACAATAATCTCATAAAAATATGTGATAGGATTCTAAATGAAAAAAAAGCGAGAGCTACAGTAACCCCAAGTGAACGCATGAAAATATTCCTAGTCACACTTCAGCCTCGCTTTCATGTATAGCTCGAGATTTATATGAGAAATCAAGGACGGAAAGTCCAGTCATCGCAGTTAAAAAAAAGTCTAACAACTTGCCAAGGAGATCAGTACTTGCAATGAATAGAACAGCCCCAGAGAACAGGAAGTCAAGAGAGTGTAGCCTTTACAAAAGTAATACAATTCCTGCAATAACAATACTTAGCAGTTACGAGTTGGTAATTTTGCAGTGGCGACTGTCAAAGCGAATGAAAAACCAAGCACGGAGTAGGCAGCAACTGCGTCATGGCATTATTGCACTTTAACAATAACAATGAAACTTGCTTCATGGTCTTCCCAGTAGAATGCTGCCTTGAAGAATTTGCAGTAGAATAAAGATAGATTTGACCTACATTATGTGAGCAGTAGAACTGAGCTCGGCTATTGCTATCGCTAAGTCAGATCTAAATTTGCTACATGTTTTTACAGACATTTTATTCGTATTTTGTTATTTATACCGACTCAAAGTAATGGCCACAGCCAAAATTAACGTAACTTCAGCCAAACCTAACGTAGCCTAAGCTAAACCTAGCGTAGCCTCAGCCAAACCTAGCGTAGCCTCAGCCAAACCTAGCGTAGCCTCAGCCAAACCTAGCGTAGCCTCAGCCAAACCTAGCGTAGCCTCAGCCAAAATTAACGTAACCTCAGCCAAACCTAGCGTAGTCTCAGCCAAACCTAGCGTAGCTTCAGCTAAACTTTAGTCGCAGTGAAATTTCAGCATCAAGAACTAGCGGATATTAAGCATGAAAGTTGAGCAAGAAGTAGTTCTGTGGAAGTCACTCCAGCAGAGGAGATTGAGGCCTGTACAACAACTGGGACGACCAGCAACCGACCAGAACCAACCGGAGTAGAAGAGAGCAACTTCTAAGCGTCACCTCGTAAACAAAGACAAGGCAATTTATCGAGAGAAAAAAACAACAAAAGGCAGCGCATCCAATAAAATTTCCGCTCACTGAAATATTTTCATTCGGTCTCAACATAACTACGCCCGAACCAGCGCTCAAAACTTGGGTGAAAGATCACGCTCGCTTTCCAATGTAATTGTTACAGAATGCGGATACTTCAAGCCTGAAATTTTGACACAAGTGCATTCTAGATCAATGGAGATCGTCACATTACTTGAGCATCGTAAAGCCCAACACCAGCGACATAAGTGGGTCGTTACGAATACTTATCTTTCGCTTACAGGCTCTGGCTGGGACCTCTGCAAAAGTGAAGAGTAGAAAGACAAGAACAGAACATGCAAAACGCCTTACACTGGTAGAGAAGAGAGCAAAGTGGTCGCAACAACCTGCAGCCTGTGCAAGCAAGGCTGTGCAAGCAAGGCTGTGCCAGTACGACTGCACAAGTAGGACTGTACACAAGTAGAACTGCACAAGTAGGACTGCGCAAGTAGGACTGCGCAAGTAGAACTACACAAGTAGGACTACACAACTGAGGTGAGGGTCGAGGTATGAGAACAGGTCTGGCCGGTGCTGCAGCAACAGGAGCTGTGTCAGTGAGAGTGAGTCTGACCTAAAGAGTAGGGCAAGACCTATACGGCCTATACACCTGCTACACTCACACACCCACCTTATACACTTCACACTCACACACCCACCTTATCGCCTGTCACACTCCCCTATACACCTGTCATACCCACCTATACACCTGTCACACTCACCTTATCACCTGCCACACTCACCTACACACCTGTCACATCCACCTTATCACCTGTCACACTCCTCTATACACCTGTCACACCACCTTATCACCTGTCACACTCCTCTATACACCTGTCACACCCACCTTATCACCTGTCACACTCACACCCACCATATACACTTCACACACCCACCCATAACAGTCAAATAATACGCCCTCTGGTCAGAAACAGGAGATGGAAAGGGGAAAAATCTACAAACTCAACTCACGCTTTATGCTTTCAACGTACATTAACGCAGAAATGCGGTATGACCCACCGATGGGTCACTCAAGTTACGCTCTGTAATTTTTTCAAAGTTTTTTAGTGACTGTATGTACAGAGTAAAAATTTGCACCGGCTAAGCAACCACAATGAATGTATTAATGCAGAAATGCTTTCCCGACTGCGCACCAACTGGTTCCAATTCAAGGAAGTAGATGTTACTGATACTTGTTTAATTCATGTCTAAAAGTAACTACATTCATAACTGTTAGGGTTCACGAAGAAGTGAACTTTAAGTAATTTTTTCAATAAGGTACTTCAGTCTGCGTAGTTTAAGAATAATAAATTCGGTTGGATACTATTATACCATCATAGCTGCTGCTTTCAGTGCTTTTACAGTTGCAGTTTCTAGGCATGCAAGTTTTCTGCCTTGTGCTGGGTCACAAGTTTCTGCCGACGCCTCGACTGTCACTAGAAGCATCAGCTGCAGCACCAGAAGCATCAGCTGCACCACCAGAAGCATCAGCTGCAGCACCAGAAGCATCAGCTGCAGCACCAGAAGTAACTGCAGCACCAGAAGTAACACCAGAAGCAGCTGCAGCACCAGAAGCAACAAGAAGCAACACCAGAAGCAGCTGCAGCACCAGAAGCAGCTGCAGCACCAGAAGCATCAGCTGCAGCACCAGAAGCATCAGCTGCAGCACCAGAAGTAACACCAGAAGCAGCTGCAGCACCAGAAGCAACAAGAAGCAACACCAGAAGCAGCTGCAGCACCAGAAGCAACAAGAAGCAACACCAGAAGCAGCTGCAGCACCAGAAGCATCAGCTGCAGCACCAGAAGCATCAGCTGCAGAAGCAACACCAGCAGCAGCACCAGAAGCAACACACGATGTTTGGTCAGCTGAGCTGATCAGGACGGACGTGTAGGTTGCACTGAACACCGTCAGCTTTACTACACATGCCCCTCTTTATAAGGCACATCATTTAGTTGTCTTCATAAGTACATCACTTCATCATTGGCAACTATGAAACAAGTATACTAACAAGTATACAATATTACAAACATGAATCAAATATACAATATATACCAATAAACATAAAGTACTTCATTTCAACACTATATTTCTAAGCTACAGTACACCATGAAAGCGTTATTCATCATTACACTAACAATTCGCCGTCCATTACCAACCCAGAAGCCAAAACTGAAATAAATAAATTGATGACGATCCTTCAGTTGGTCTACATTTTTCTCTGAGTTATTGAACCGTGGAACAATTAAGTTACACTCTCAGCACAACAGTAGACGAAACAAGCTGTGGCTGCGATGAACACACGAGTGTTGTATAGCATATGGATCGTGACCTGAAACTAGGTCATTTCGAGGGCTACTGGAATTAATTTCAACTTATCTTCGTATTAAGCGCAATGCTTCTACATAAAACGCACCAAAAAAGCCTGAAAACCCCCAATGAGCACATCACTGCCGATGCTAATGCATGCAGCGTGTGTGATACGCATGCATTAGCTAATTATATTTTTCACTGATAATAGAGCTTTTATTGATGGATTATACTAGAGCATAGCATGCAGGAGGGATAAAAGCACTCCCTATTCTCTATTGAAATATCACATACAATTCACTGGCCCCCTGAAGCCCCAATGTACATTACACTCAGTATTGAGTAATGCATTGAGTGCTGGTTAACAGCAACAGTGGTAGTTTAACTAGATTTAGTAATTACTCTTCTTACGCTACGTATCCGAGCTTTGAATAATGCTCTTAATCGTCTCGTATATATTCTCTTGATAAGTGGTATGTCATATGATCGGTGAACCAATAGGAAATAACCAGCATGTCGTATAATCGGTGAACCAATAATGAATAAAGGAAATTTCAGATTCAACTTAAGCCAAGACGATTAAGAGATTCCATCAAAATAGCCCATGCAGATGCACTTATCACATCGATTCCAGTTTAAGCCCATTACAGATTCCACTTTTAAGCCCATTGCCGATTCCAGTATCCAAACCATTACCGATCCGAGTATCCAAACCATTACCGATTCCAATTTCCAACCCATTAGATTCCAATTTCCAACCCATTCCAGATTCCAGTTTTAAGCCCATTACAGATTCCAGTTTCCAACCATTACCGATTCCAGTTTCCAACCCATTACCGATTCCAGTTTTAAGCCCACACCGCCATGCACGAACACATGCATGAACTAATTTTCCATAGGAAGTGAACAGGTTTGTTCCGTAAAGCTTCTTTTTCTCCGATGATTTGCTATAAGTACCACAAGTCCAAGAATTTATCGAAAAATGTACCGTACAGCAGGACCTGTCCTTCCAGAATTGTATTATTGATATTTTAAAGCGTTATTTAATTTTGCATTGTATGCACGAGAACAGGTAACTGTACCTTCAGGAAATATTGAACACCAGTTGCAAGCTTATTTAGACCGTGATAATACTACTGGCGAACTGCATATACGAAAGGAATTTATAATCCACATACATGTTAGTCAAACAAAACTAAACAAAGTAACCACGCACGCTGATAAGCACTTGAGGCAAACATCCCCTCAAATCACAGGACAATGATCGGAAAACAGAGAAGGTAAATACAGGGTGTCTCGCAAAAATGTACTCACCCTTTAACCGTTGCTAACATGCTGTCTTCTTTGTGTTGCAGGTGTGAGGTTCGAACCTTTGAGAACATGATTCTTTAATCACATTTAATCATGTTCGCAAAGGTTCGAACCTCACACCTGCAACACAAAGAAGACAGCATGTTAGCAACGGTTAAACGGTGAGTACATTTTTTTGAGACACCCTGTAGAGTGACGACAGCATTTCAGTCAACAGAGGGAGTAGGGTTATAGTGAGCAGAGAGCATCTTGCAGTAGTTAAAAAAGCACTTCTCTGAGTCACTTGTAGGCATTGTGCCAACTACCGTGTCACTGTAACATTCTGTTCAGTACTTAACACGGTAGCAGTGGCAGCCTTACAATGTCAGCTTCACACGGCAGCAGTAGTGTCAGCATCACAATGTCAGCTTCACACAGCAGAAGCAGCGTCAGTATTACGATGTCAGCTTCACACAGCAGCAGCAGCGTCAGTATTACAATGTCAGCTCCACACGGCGTCAGCTCCACACGGCAGCAGCAGCAGTGTCAGCATCACAATGTCAGTCCCAAACGTGACACCAGCGCCAGCAACACTACTGTTAACACAGTGTAATATATGTAATAACAAGTGTAATATCAAAGTCTCCTAGAAAGTTTGGAGCAGCCACAGCAACAACACCACCAGTAGATGTGCACCAGTCTTGCAGTCCCACCAAGTGTCAGCTAAAGAGAAACAGCGTTAAGACTAAGAAGATCATTTACATTATAGCGATGAACATGAAAACTACACAAGAATTGCGTGTAATATAAAGGTTGCGAGAACACGACGGCGATCTACAATAGCAGAAGAGCTAGGTATCTCAAATACAAAGTAGATACTTATAAAATTAGATAAAATAGATATTTAAAATACAGGACTAGAACTGCGCAAAATAACAGTAGAAACTTATAAAATTGGATAAAATAGGAATCTAAAATACAAATTAGATCCTCGTAATTTGGCTAAAATAGGTCTCTAAAACACAGATTGGACACTTATAAAATTCGATGAAATAGATATCTAAAATACAGCTTAGACACTTATAAGATTGGATAAAATAGATATCTAAAATACAGATCAGACACATAAAATTCGATAAAAGATAGATATCTAAAATACAGATCAGACACTTATAAGATTGGATAAAATAGACATCTAAAATACAGCTTAGACACTCATAAGAATGGATAAACTAGGGTATCTAAAATACAGATTGGACACTTATAAAATTCGATAAAAGATAGATATCTAAAAGGCAGATCAGACACTCATAAGAATGGATAAACTAGGTAGGTAATGAAGGGGGCGTAATAAAAGAGGGAAGTAAGAGGAGCACGGTGAGAAGGAAGACACGGTGGAGACTACACCGACCACGCAAATGTCAAGGCAAGCGTCAGTGTTCACTAGCAAGCACTGCTGCACTGTGATGCATCCCCTGTACTCTGCATCTGAGCATCATGACGGGCATCATGCTGAGTGTCATGACGGGCATCATGCTGAGCGTCATGAGGCATGCATCATGCTGGGCGTCATGAGGCATGCATCATGCTGGGCATCAAGAGGCATGCATCATGCTGAGCGTCATGAGGCATGCATCATGCTGGGCGTCATGAGGCATGCATCATGCTGGGCATCAAGAGGCATGCATCATGCTGGGCATCATGAGGCATGCATCATGCTGGGCATCATGAGGCATGCATCATGAGGCATGCATCATGCTGGGCATCATGAGGCATGCATCATGCTGGGCATCATGAAGCATGCATCATGCTGGGCATCATGAGGCATGGTGAGCCAGAAAGCATACGCAAGAAAGTACCGCTAGAAAGTCCTCGTGTCTACAGTAGATACAGGTGGTGGACAAAATAATGGAAACACCTAATATTTTACCATCATAATCTTAGAACATAATTTAAACAATCAAAACTTGGCATATGTTCCTATTTTCTTTATAATAATTTTGTTATTCGGTATATTGATGTAAAATGTATGTTATTTTTCTGTTTTCA
>VCRD01002669.1:13399-24081 GCA_006783055.1 Trinorchestia longiramus
ACCTAGCTTCCTTCTCAGCCTAGAGAACTTCTCGGCACTTACACCCTTAGTAAATATATCAGCAAGCATATCATTCGAAGGACAATACACGAGATCAATTTCTTTAGTACAAAAGGCTACCTACAGCACTTTGGTATAAGTGTTTGTCACATTCCTCAACTTCATCTGAAGTCGTGACAAGGTCTGCATTAATATCTAAAGGAGTAGCAGCAGAATTTGCTTTATCCATGCCAAACCTAGACAACAGGGCCTCAGTATAAGCGGACTGCTCTAGGAACACTTCATTTTTAGTCTGCATCACACCTATACCCATCCTCCAAATCTATCAGGAGCAGCTCTGTTCCTAGTTGAACGACGGAGCTCCAACTCTCCTTCTGAATCCTCATGTTTTTCTTCTTGAGGGAAGGAGCAAGGAACACACTCAATTGCTTTTGAAGGCTCCTTCTCAAATGACATAAACAGAGATTCATTAAATACCACATCTCTACTTAGCAAGACCTTTTGGCATTAAAATCATACAGCCTGTATCCTTTAGTTTCACTCTAGAAAAAGGAAGTCTATGGCTCTTGCCATCACAACAATTTTCACAAAAAACATTCTCATTTCCTAGAGAACAATCAAAACCTCTAACAAGATCAAGAGACTCCAATTTCTTAAGATTATCAAATCCTAGATGACAAAATCTCTTGTGCCACAACAGGTCATCCGAGGAGACACTCGAGCATTTTGCAGCTACATGATAGGAACAATCTATTTTATAAGGTCTTCCTACCTTATGACCAGCAACTAACAACTCGTTATTTTCATCTACAATCTCACATGTGCTTTTATTAAAATAGTTTTCCTTAGCACATTCTGCATTCTGAGCAACACATCAAATTGCAAGCAAGCTCTGGCACAAACAACACATTTTTGACAACACAATTCTTTACCTGCATATTAGGCAGTGTTATTTTAAGACGCACATCTCCAACTCCAATGCCTTTCAAAGCTCTACCATCCCCAATTTTAACTCTAACAGGAGAAGATAGATCAGAGTAAGATGAAAATTCACTTTGCTTGTTGCACATGTGCTGAGTAGCACCTGAGTCAACTAGCCAGGAATCACAGACAACATTACCTATAGGAAAAGCACTAGTAAACATAATAGTTTCACCTGTAGATGAGCTTCGTGCATCTACTGCTTTGTTTGCTTGGAATGTTCTCTTTTCTTTTTTCAGTCTTTCTTCATAGACTCTACACTGTCTCTTAATGTGGCCTTCTTTACCACACTCAAAACACTTAATGAGCTTTTGTTTCTTTTGAAACTCATTAGCAATTTTTCACTGGAATCTGAAGTACCAGGGCCGCCTCGCTGTCTTCTTTCTTCATTTAGAAGACGCTCTGTTTCAACTTCCCACGCTGGTATCTTTTCATTGGCTTCAAGAGCAGTTACCAGAGTAGAAAACCTATCTGGTAGTGATGATAGCAGGATGATCACACGCTCTTGTTCTACTATAGCATCACCAATGATGGCCAGCTCCTCAAAGAGTTCAACAAACACTTTTGGATGATCTTGCAGATTTTGACCATTTTCTAACTTCATGTTGAACAGCTTTTTCTTCAGCTTGAATTTGTTTGCCCAAGTCTAAATCTCTGCGAGATTCAAACTTCCTCCGAACTGCCTCATCTGCCGTTGAGGATATAGTTTCAGTGCCTTGAACTATATCCCACAGTTTATCCTTCACAAGACACATCCTCATATGTATCTTCCATGTTGGATAATTTCTCTCGTTGAGTGGCTTCATGCAACTTTTACCACTGTTAGAGTCTGCCATGTTCTTCACACTTGCTGCACTGTGTTGAGTCAACAAACTACTACGTTTCCTTGTAGTCACCACAGTTTGCTTCGAGACTTACTGTGTTCACTGAAGATTTATCCTTGGAGCGTGTTCTGGCCCCATAACCTTTGTTAGAAGGTTAGAAAAATCACAGGAGCGTGATTACGCTAACCAGGTTTATTTCAGTGAACACAATTTGGTTATAGTACAGACACCAATGTCTACATGGCAACGGCAGGCACAAGAATGGGACCGGAACCAGAGAACGCGCTGAGACAATGGTTCTCTACCACTAGCTGACTCTGAACGCATTCTGTTACAAGAGTATTAATCACAGCGTTACACAATAACCTTAAACATACTAAAGTCGAACACATTCAACGTGGAACATTTAAACATTCAACAGGAACTCCCATAAAATGGTAGTGCGCCTAACAACAAGAGCAATAGCTCAGCTTAATGTCTATGAAAAGAAATGGAAGATGCAAACGAACGCAAATAAGTTCAAACTTATTGCCATCAGCTGCCGCGAGAAACGAGAAGTGCATGTAGACGGCACTCCACTGCCATACGATAAATAAGGTAAAGTTTTAGGCTGCCACCTCAACAGCCAGTGATACACCTCACACATCACACATAGAACAGCAATAGCACAAAAAAATCTCTCCCGTCTATACCGCTTCAAACACATGCATCCGAACACAAAACGAAAGCTTTACCTTGCCTACGTACGATCAGCCCTCGTCTACCCAGTTATCCCATTCAACACATTATCACCAACCTCTATTTCAAAACTAAACCGTGTGCAAAACAAAACCACACGATTCATCACAAACACAGAATGGTACGACTTCAACACGTCACTCCAACTACACCGCCAAACTATTCTATCCTCCATCAACACTCTTTTACACGAACACGCAAAGAGAATCTGGAATAACATTGAAAACATGCACCCACAACTATAACTACACCTCATATTTCCACACGAAAGTCGACAAATACCACAGAGGGCTTTCCTAAGCTCGAAAACGAAAATACTCGGCCCCTCTCCAACACCCAAATACACATGACATCCCACATCGCCACACCTAGCACCAGTTCCCCTCCAGGGTAACAAAACAAAAACAAAGGTCAACTAGACGTAAGCCTCAATCGGCTACAACCACAGTCTGAAATTGTACGATTATCCAATCACATTCAAACGCTCAGCCCAACCAGAGCCCATGCCCCTCCACCACCAACCCCAATTATCAATGTAAACACAACACTTGACTCCTTATAGAGACCACACACAAGAGCAAACCCCATGGACAGACCCCCATCACTCAACACGTATGCACTGAACGCTCATTTCTATTCCGCTCCTAGTATCCCTGTCCGTTTTGTTGAATGTTTAAATGTTCCACCTTGAATGTGTTCGACTTTAGTATGTTCAAGGTTAATGTGTAACGCAGTGATGAATACTCTTGTAACAGAATGCGTTTAGAGTCAGTTAGTGGTAGAGAACCATTGTCTCAGCGCGTTCTCTGGTTCCGGTCCCTTTCTTGTGCCTGCCATTGCAATGTAAACATTGGTGTCTGTACTGTAACCAAACTGTGTTCACTGAAATAAACCTGGTTAGCGTAATCACGCTCCTGTGATTTTTCTAACCTTCTAACACTTTCACCCCTATTCTTGAGCACACCCTGTGCCAAACTCTCCCTCAAATCTTTCCTATTGGTACCGACCACAACCACCACCCAGACTTTCTACCAAGAGCTTCCAAAGCCAACATCTCTACCAAGAACTCTCATCACCTGAACAACTAAACTCACAACCAACTTCAGAGAAAAAGAAAGCAGAAACCAGCCATCCTGTCTTTGCACAGGATGGGGCTCAAACAAACCACGCACTAACAAGAACTACACGCTCCAACTGTACATACACGTCCCAGCAAGATATCTGTACGCAGGACTCGACGACGGGACGTGTGCAACGAAGAAATAATAACTAATATGATATTCAAATGTACAACTACAAAGTATTAAACTCATCCTGCCTTTAATTACCTTTTCTCCTATTGGGTTCCTCAACGGTCCCTTACTCCCTGAGGCACTCTCTCCGAGTAAGATAAAGACATTCAATATCTGCTCAGAGATAAGAAATGTCTGAGGGTTGGGACTGGAGAGTGATATTATACAGAACACTACAGAGCGCTTTAGAATTGGCTGTCTCAGGATCTAGTACAAGTTAGTTTTTGTTCAGAAAATCTGCATCAACCTTTTATATAAGTTTGAACACTATACACCCTTAGTAGAGATACAATGAATGTTTGTTTAATTCACATATACGGGTATCACTGGAAACTGATCGGTAAGCCGTTTTGATAACTTTTTCATATGGGTCGAGTAAGTTCATAAACATACGAGTTAATTATGTGTTTTTTTGAACTCCTGCTGCCTGGCCAGTATTCAGTTTGATACATGGACTGTCAATATACTATTACCTTATACAATGCATGCAATCATAGATAAAATCTTCTGAAATGTATTTGAGGTCGTGGTCAGTTCACTTACATCTATCAAGGTCTGTGTGTCTTTTTCGTTGTTTCAGTTCTATTTTCTTGCATCATCGGGTGACAAAACGTGGATTTTAATTGTTTGTTTGTACTACTAGATGTTGTTCAGAACTGCATACGAGCTACAACTTTCGAGTCGAGGATCAGAATCAAAATGCAAAGATGTTCTTCAGGTAAGTAAAGGTATTTTTTAACTATTCTTAATTTTTTTTAGTTTGCACGGAGTGATAACACAATCTTATAGAGATTTTGATGCCTGTGATTTTGTGAATATTTTTTGGGAAAACTTGCATGTAAAATCCAAAACAGCCGTTAGGTTAAATATATCAGATTTAATTTCTCAGATACTCTATTCAACTATCATAAATATAATTTATAATATAAACTATGTACATGTCACTTCAATATCATTTGTATTCGCGTCAACTGTCCGTTCAATCACACTAATTACAAAGAAATATATATATATATATATATATATATATATATATATATATATATATATATATATATATATATATATATATATATATATATATATATATATATATATATATATATATATATATATATATATATATATACATATATATACATTCATCTTTTTATGTTATTTTTTTACTTATCGAAAGCCCAATCAAAAATTCATAGGTCAATGTTAGTAATCACTTTGTTACAATAAGTGACTGTGAAACCTCAGAACTTTAGTCTACTACAACTTTTCTTGTCTATATCAACATCTAAGTATTGATATTGATAATTTAACATATTCACTCTGTTTTATTTTATTTTATTTTATTTTGTTTACTCTTTTTCTCTGACATGTAACGTCCGTTCATATTAAACACGATGGAATTTTCCGATACCTGTAATAATGATTAAATTAAATCGATTATCAGCAAGCTATACCATACGGTCAACCAGTAATTAAAAATTACAATTTCAATATCATAACAATTACAGTTTCATGTTTTAAGTTGTCACTCTCGTAATTTTCCTTTTTCGGTCCCTCTCTGATGTTATACATACAATTCAGTTAAATGTGATGAAGTCAATTCTAAGCTGTCCCTAATGAAAATATTTCGCTTATCACCTAAAATCCGTATAATACCTACAACGTCAAAATTTACATGTATCACCAATGACTACCTCCTAAGTCTTCATTGAAAAAGTGAAGTTTCATTTGTTTCACCATGTATATTTAAGGTTCATTGTGTGATGTGAATCTTTACGTATACTCGTAGGTACCGCTGTTATATTATCTACTATACATAGAATACCTACCACCTAAGGAGTTTATGATAAGGCATCTTTAATAACCAATCCTGTTGCAATTCTTTCGTTCCAACTTTATTGGAAATATAAGTTTTTTTGTTCTCCACCGAAACATCATCACCCTCAAAGCATCTGATAACTGGGAGTGGATGACCATGACCACGGACTACGTTGTCAAGACCTGTAATACCTTTAGGTACCGTCTTCAGGCCATCATCGCTACAGATGGCGGTTATATTGAACAAAATTGAGGATTAAACTGATATTTCCATAGCCTGAAAAATTTGCTCACTTTAGTCAAGGAGTTTATAAGGTACCTAGGGCAGAATTTAGATTTAGGATTTGTTTAATTTTTTTTGGCTCACCCGGTACGTAGTGAGAAGCTTAAGCTATATCCTGGTCTCCCATGTGGCCACAAAAATAGACCAGATATCCCATCTTAAAAAGTCAGAGGTAGGTGCTCAACTGTCTCTCAATGCGTATTTGCAACATACATAAAAGCTGTCTGGGTGTGGCACATAGCTTTCTTAACTTATGGATGTCAAATTTGATAGGTAACCATACCCAAAACCATAGCACAATGTCACCTACTGACACACAATGGTTAAATAAAACGAGGACAGTAGACGTACCCCAGAGGGAGTATAGTTGTGTTAAAAATGTTCAATACGCTTTGAAGAAATTGATCTATTCAAGTTGGAGTGAAACGTAATGAAAATTATGAACGTGAATTATACTGAAATAATGCTGATATCACGAGTACAAAAATACTCAAAACTAATGGTAAATTATAGGAAATGTATCCCATAATTTACAAATCAACTAGGTTTGAAAGTACAGAGTACACAAGCACCCATAATTTTTTATTGGTATACATACTGCTTGTTTGACGTGACCACATCCAATCGTTTCTTCTATCCAGATGTTAGGTCTTCCCACATTTTCACAGTATGCCAACTCTCATTCTTCTATGCCAAGTTTTTCCAAATTATGCAAAATTCTTGGCCATCTTCGGTGTAGTATAGCTGGAGTTTTCTCCACATGTTTCCGGTTCAGTTTAAATTAGGTGACTGGCTGGGCCACTGCAACAATTTCACATTGTGGACATCAATCTAATTCGTGGTTGTTTCAGCAACTATGCTCGTTGCCCTGTTGCAATTCCCCATTTTCACCCAGTGGTGACCAATTTACCGACTCAAAATGATTTTTGACATGATGTAATGATACATTCCTCCATTCACACGCCCTTTGATAATATGAAGACTACCAGCACCTGAAACGAGAAGTATCCCTTGAGCATTAAATTCACTCAGTCAACTTTACAGTTAAGGATAGTTTCTTCCAAACAGAATTTCTATTGTTACATCCTCTCCTAGATAAGGTGCCTATAATTTCAGTATATATTTTTATTTATGTTCCATAAAAACAGAGGATATTGATTCAGTATCTTACTGGCTTTTATTAATACCTTCAGTCAAAGGAATGTCGATCATACAGGTTACGTATTCATAAAATAAAGCTTTCCAAGCCATGTTAGAAGTCGGACCCTGTTGCCGCAATGGATAGATTACAGTGTGCATAACTTAAAGCAGTAGTCCCTACTGCTTTAAGTTTGTTTTGTTCATTCTTTTGGCGGAATGAGGTTTTCTTGAAATTATTTTACAGTATGTTGATTAATCAGTACCAAATTTTCTCTGGGTCACCAGAACGTTGTTTCCAATTTCTAATTAACCAACTAATTGAAAAAAAATACTTCTTGAACTGCATTGTAATTGCTTTACACCCTTTATCATCGACACGAGACTTGACTATTCGGTCTCGTAGATTTTACATTGAGCATTTGAATTTTTAGCATGAAGTTTATTGGTTGGCTGATGACTACGAGTACACTGTATATGCGTGATATGGTAATCAGATGGACGCGTGGGTGTTCCAAGAATATGAATATGCTCTTAAACTGATGTTTGGATTCGTAAAATGTAATGCCATTTTAAATTTAATAATAATTTTATATGAAAAACGTGTTATGCTATAAGTGCCTTCAATACTTCATCACGTAAATAATTACTTTCTTATGTAAGAATTTTTCACAACAATTTTTACTTACATTTTGAAGTAGCTATTTACACCCTATTAAAAAAGTATTACCTCAGTAAAATTTGATTTGTAAGTCTCATCACTTAAACAAATAAGGATTTCGAAAAGGGTGTTGAATACTTTTCAACCTGACCGTGTGAGCGTGGCTTTACTATCATACCAACACCTGCCACTGGCTAATTACACCCTGCTGTTATATATTAGCTTTCAAATATTAACCCTCTACCGCCGTATGGCATTCACGGGGAACATCAGAAAAAATGCTAATTATGTTAAAATTATATTATATGTGAGGAATATGAGGTTGCTACTAGGTTTAAACGCGGCGGCATCATACAGCGTCGTTATTTTGGCTGCCTGGCTCTCAGCGTGCTTCATTGCATCAGTGTACAGACGGTCTTTGTGAGCTTAAACGTAGAAACTAGAAAAATAAATTCGTCGCTAAAGGGTTAACACATTTCGTGTGAGTGCCTAGCCGGTGCAAATCTTTACTCCGTACGCACAGTCATTAGAAAGCTTTGAAAAAATTACAAAACCTAACCTGGGTGACCCACCGGTATGTTACTTCGCAGGAAATGTGTTAAATGCAATACATAAAGAGCTGGAAGAGTGATTAGCATCTCAATTTACAAAGGAACAGATCTACAAAATTACAAAAGGGTTCTGAACTCAAAGCCGGAAGCAGTAAAGGTAACTGCTAAAATCTATCAGCCAAGTTTGAGAGCGGTGGAGAATTTCAGGAAATCTCGAAATTCTATTTGCCCCCACAATAGGCTGAGCCACTGGGCATAATATAGGCTTCCGCAAATCGTGTTCCATTGTTATTCGTAGAAAAATCCGAGAGGATTCTTTGAATTGACTAGGTAAATTATGATGAAATGAAATAAAAACACGAGTGCCCTACTCGAAAATGACCGATTCTGGAGTGAATGAAGGAGAAAATGAACTATGTCATCCAGTGAGATTATATTGTCATTAACAAATATTGTACAATTGTATAATGTATTAGACTTGTGCAGCAATATTATGAATGTTCATGATATTCAGGCATACATTGCCATGTAGAAACCACAGCATTACTAATAATTATATGCAGGGTATTCCAGCGTAACAGGACCTGAAAAAACAGTCGTTACTGAAGAAGTTTTGGTGTAAAAAAAATCAGATGCACAGTTCAGAAGAGGATAACAAACGACATAAAACTGTAAATATGAATTCATGGGAAAACGATTATTCATAAAATAGAACACATTTTCTTATGGCTACTTTCAATGACTAATTGTTTCAATTGACATTTCGTTTAGCTCAAGGTAGTACTTTAGTTATAGGATCGTAAATGAAACACAAATCTTTTCTGTCTATGCACAGCAAATAGCATCACGTGAATTCACTTTCAGATCACTTACACTGACAGTTGTAGTGATAATAGTTGCTGCCATCAAACGAGTAAGTTTTTACTTTTTCTCATCCTAGCATATAAGCATTGTACAAAGTCTGTTTGACCATCACATTTTCAATTCCTGACGTTTTACGTTTCAATCCAGTTTATATTTGATTATCTTTTCTTTCATCTATAATTTTTTTGGCAGAAGTGCTTGGGAATCGCTTTTTACCTCTTGCTTCAAAGAAATTTATCATTTTTGTATTGAATAGCGATTAAAATGAGGGGACGATTGTCAAACTTCGACTCGCATTATTAATTCTGAAAATCATTCCCAGAAACACTTTCTTTTTTGTGTACCTTCACAGGGTGAGGCACACTAAACTAACACCTGAGTTTTTACTTTAACAAGTCGGTAATCAGCAGGCGGCCTAATACAGGTGTTCTCATTACATGCGTTATTTTGTTTTGTACCTCATAGTGATAGACGTTAATGAGCTATTTCATAATTGTATTAAAATTAACCTACATAAAAGAAGTAAGAAATAAATTTCTCATTCACATTCACTCAAAACAAACATACGTGGGTTTCAATGAAAGAAGTACAATTTTCCAGCAGTTTTGTAACTATTAAATTTGGAATGGAACAACATATTTTTTTGTCCTCTCTACTCGGCTTCTGATTTTTGCTTGCCACTCTTGATATGTACCAGTTGTGCCCCAAAAAAAGGACTCCTTGACCAAAGTGAGAAAAAGTTTCAGACAGTGAAAATACAGGTTTAACCCTTTAGCGACGAATTTCTTTTCCTAGTTTCTACGTTTAACACGTTGACTCCGAAGTGGTACGTATGTGTACCACTTAGGTTAGGTTCTGTAATTTTTTCAGATCCTTCCAGTGACTATGCGTACAAAGTGAAGTTTTAAACCAATCAGGCAATCGGAGGCAACGTGTTAAGCTCACAAAGACCGTCTGTACACTGATGGACAGGGCTCCCACTCAAAATTTTCAGATAAACCTAGATTGAACATGAAAAAAAAACATATTCGTTAAAAAAAACCTAGAAGTCTTATTTTAATAAGAAAACAATAAAAGTTAACTTACATGAGTGAAAACGATGATAGTAAGGCTAATTTTATTCTTTTTCTTTCTACCAATTCTCTTCTGCAGCGCAAATATCGACATTAAGATGACTTTTCTGTTGTGCAAGGAGCTTTTCATTACGCTGGGTGACATACTCCGTTGATGAAATCTCTTACTAATTCCGGTTTAGGTTTCCAATCGTGACAGGTTTTTTACTCCTTGACAATGCTTGTTTTGCCAACAACGTATCCCTAACAGTGTCTGTTTCAGCGAGTTTGTTTGTTTTGTTTTGACATGATTTACATGTGAAAATATTCTTTATACTGATGCGGATGAGTGTGGCAGAACAGTTTGGTTGGTCATGAAATCAGAAAGTATTCCGAATTTTGAGTAGTCTAATCCGTCCTTGATCTTATGCAGAGTACCAGAAATCAGGTATAGATTTATTCGACACCGACACGTCTTTGA
>VCRD01002669.1:24565-37302 GCA_006783055.1 Trinorchestia longiramus
CTATATAATAGCTACTTAGCGCTCCGGCACGTCACCGCCCTCGCACTCCACCTTGGAAGGTCCCCTACTTGGTCGTTGACATAAAAGGCCAAGTCCAATCAGCTACACTGTCGTTTGACATCTCAGTGTTATACATACTGTAAGGGGGTGCCACGCCCACAATCCCTTTTTATTTACTACGACGTTTACGGGATTCGAACCCTGGTATCTACCACCAAAGGGTAGGAGTATTAACCACTGCACTATGAGGTAATGAGTGCTGAATTTACTGCCTGACTTAAAACAAAACAGATTTAGCGATATTTCAAAAATTAAACCTAGCAACCCAGGAGGGGTCTCAAAAACCCAGATCTGAGTGGAAAACCCCATGAGTGGGAGCCCTGCTGATGGAATGAAGCACGCTGGGAGCTAGGCTGTCAAAAAAACGACGCTGTAACATACCGCCGTGTTCAAACCTAGTAGCAACCTCATATTACTCGCTCTTTAATTAGAAGAATAATTCTCCAAAAGACAGTGAAAGACGACCGTATGGTCCTTTTCGTCGCTAAAGGATTAATCTTCAATCTTATTCAATGCAACCGCCATCCGCAGCGATAATGGCCTCAAAGTGGCGCCTGAAGGCTTTGCAAGTCTTGACAACATAGTCCATGTTCATGGTCATCCACTCCCGGTCAACGAATGCTGCATGGGCGGTGATGTTTGAATGGAGAACGCTACAGGTGTTGGCTTCAACGTGCTGGCCTCAATGTTTTTCACTAGGTCGACTGTCGAAGTCTTTTCATCTGAGAAAATGATCACCCGACCAGGTGGCGCAAACTTGAGATTATCCATGAGCCTCTGGCAACGTTCGAAACGTTTGGTGTCGATGGCTGGCGTGAGCAACGGCCTCCCAACAATGACAAAGAACTTGCATTCCAGCTTTACGACTACTCGTCGGACTGTGGCGGCTCCAACCCCGAACCTCCTAGTGTGTTCGCGCAGGGACGTCAGGAGACTACTTTGAATGGCATTTTGCAAGTTGTCTTAAACCACAACACTCTTTCAACCATTGCTAGCACGTCTGATCGCGTAGACGGTTGTACGGGACAACACGACCAAATTTGCTACCTCGCACTTTGATTTCTACACAAAGGAGTGCTGACACCTCCACTCGTTTATCTCGCTGGGAAGTTATTTTACAGTACACAACAATAACGAAAGTTTATTTTTAATGTCAAATTAAGAGGCTCGGATAGAAATCGCAATTTTTGCGGATAGAAATCGCGATGGCCACTCTCTTTGGTGTCCAAATCTAGTAACACGAATAAGAACGGTTGATCGGAGAAAGTTAGTTACTATTAACACGTTGCCTCCGATTGCCTGACCGGTGTAAATCTTCACTTTGTACGCATAGTCACTAGAAGGATCTGAAAAAATTACAGAACCTAACCTAAGTGGTCCACATACGTACCACTTCGTAGTAAACGTGTTAATATCCTGTGGCAAGAAGTACTTTTAGATACTCTACCGTAAGCTTGTCTAATCGTTTTTTCTTAACATTAAATAACAGTACGCGTATTCATTATTTTTATAATTATGCATCCTATTCATTGGTAATGTTTACTTTCTCCTTTCATTTAAGTAAATTTTAATTAAATCAGATAATTGATCATAATACACTTCATGTTCGCAATGAAAAAAAATTAGGTTTTGTGTAGAATAAACCATATTTAACACATTCATTGCGACTGCCTAGCTGGTGCAAATCTTTACTTTGTACATACAGTCACTAGAAAGTTTTGAAAAAATTACAGAACATAACCTGAGTGACCCACCGGTGGGTCGCATCGCAACCAACGTGGTAAAGTTGCTTACCATATTTGACGGCATATAGGACGCACTGCTTTTTAAATGTTCGCTCAAAAATTAGCCTTGTGTCTCATATATCGTACGTGGAATTTGAGAGCTTACGTAGGCCTAGGCTAATTTTCTGTCTGACGCTCATCAACCCAACTTACGATTAGTATTTCGTCTTAAATGCCGTTTTCATTGTCGCGTCTAATATGCCGTTAAATACGGTATTACCAAGTTATTACACATTCACAGTCAGGATTCTGGTTTTTGTTGCCCACTATATATCATTATTAGGAAAACACACCCATGAACATTTAATTATATTAAAAACAACTGAGTTATTACTTCATGAATTAGAGGGTTAAATTCTTGAAACAGTTATAGAAGTAATCCGGTGCAAGAATTCACTAGCATCTTCAAAAAATTAAGATTGTTCGCAATATAGCATACTGTAGCTTTTTAGAAAAGATGAAAACATCAGATCCTCAGAAAATGTATGTCTGTATCGACACCTAAAGTGTGATAATTTATTTTATATACGTATATATAATCTTGAATACATCTTGTGTAATGGTAATTCGGATCATTCAAGAGACTAGTTTTCATATATATAAGGTCGTTCAGTCCGAAACGGCTGATTTTAAGATCATCAACTTTTAAAATTGTTAGCATTCACGTTTCATCCTTTCTATTTTTAGTTGTCCAGCATTGAACAGATACATCACATGTCTATAAGCCATCCATGATAATATTATATTTTAAGATGCTTATTGCACATCAATATTTCTGAACCAATGGATGTATAAAAATATTGAGTCATGTATGAATATGAGTTTCGTCTTGCAACGAGTGCATCAGAGACAGTTTGAAACGTTTATGAGGTGTTTGGAGAAGCTGTAGCGAATGAACGCAATCGAGTCGCTGGTTTGTGAAATTCCAGTCCGGTGACCATACTCTTGAAAATCTGCCCGTCGTAAACCTGCGACCAAGGTGGACAATGAGTTACATGCTGTAGTGGAGGCGGATACTAAGCGTGAGTTAGCAGAAAGATTTGAGGTTTCAATTTAAACTTTATTTGACCATCTGAAGCCAATTGGAAAGGCAAAGAAGCTAGAAAAAGGGTACCACACGAATCGAATGAGAGTCAAACGACACGTAGCCTAGAAAGTTGCCTTTCTTTGCTTTCTCGTCTGGAAACAGAACTATTTTTGCATCGCATTGTTATGTGTAAAGAAATGTGGATTTTTCAACAGCTGCAAGCTCTGTGCTCGGTAGCTTCATGGAGACAAAGTGCCAACACAATGTAGTGAATCGTATGGCTCCACTACAAGCGAGCCTCACGACGAGGCTAGCTACCGGGACAGAAGAAGTGAATCCAAAGCGAGGCTAACTGTCATTAACACGTTGACTCCAATTGCCTGATTGGTGTAAAACTTCACTTTGTACACATAGTCACTAGAAGGATCTGAAAAAATTACAGATCCTAACCTAAGTGGTACACATACGTACCACTTCGGGGTCAACGTGTTAACCAATGAGCAGTCAGGCTCAGGCAGCAGTGCCCAGCCAAACACCGTATATAATGAGGCGACAACGCTCAGCGTCACACACCACCTACAAGAACAAACCCCAACGGCAGACCCTCACCACTCACCACTCAATACATGTGCGCAGAGCGCTCATTTCTATCCCCCTTCTAGTATCCCCTCCGTTTCACCCCTTTACTTAGGTACACCCTGTGCCAAACTCTCTCTCAAATCTTTCCTATTGCTACCGACCACCACCAGCGTTACACACTCTCTACCAAGCACTTTCAAAGTCAACGTATCAACAAGAACTCTCATCATCTGAAGAAATCAACACACAGCCGACGGCAGAGCAAAGGAAGCAGAAACCAGCCATCCTGTCTGCAGACAGGATGGGCTTAAACAACCCACGCACTAACAAGAAGTGCATGCTACCATACAATAAACGTAATACGCAAACTAATAATGAAGTCAGAATAAGACACAAGTTCGGAATCACAAGACTCGCATGCACAGGACGAAGACGCGGAGGAAATGGAGGAGGAAGTGATGGAGGCGAGTGGAGGACAAGAGGAGGTACAAGAATTAGCAGCGAAACCCAAAGTTAGTACAAAAGCTCCAGAAGTGAAGCCAAAGCCCAAGGGACTACCACAACGACAATCAAAACCAGTTGAACATGTGGCTATACGACCGGCATCCAGATATGATATCACGATCAACGCTAAAATATTAGGAAAATATAATATAATATGCAATATAAATAAGGCAAAATTGAAATTGCAACAGCATATGTTCCGTTCAGAATAGGAAACCTGCACTACCCAGATTTTATTCACTATTTAACAAGTTATCCCGTATATTTCATCGGTGATCTCAATGCTCGACACATCAGACTAGATTCAGGCAATAACAATGTAATGGGTGAGCAGCTTGTAACATTAATGGACAGAGGGCATATCATTAAAGACGGATCATACTTTCCTACATTCATAACTCATCGATCAAAAACATCACCTGACATCATTCTTACTAATACACAATACTTATGCAGAAATAGGCCCAAACACACCTAGCGACCACTACCCTATTATTTATACTATCGCTACACAACCTATCCAAATTCCCATACGACCACGAAGAGCATTCGATAGAGCAGACTGGACTGGCTATAAGAAGATTTGAAGGATCTTCCAGTGCTTGACTTACGAGTAACTACTCCAAGCCAACTAGATGAACGCGTACAATAATGAACCACACAAATTCAAACAGTAAGCAGCAACAGAATTCCCTTAGCCACACATCGCACTTTACTACATGGTCTAAGATCTCATAAAATAACTATAATAACAAGGGTTCACAATGACTTATTTAAATAAATTCAGGAGTGTGGGCCATCACCAGAAAGAATGAGAAGACTCAATAAACTAAGGCAGAAGATAGTGGAGGAGTACAGGGAAAGAAAGAAAGAAGCCTGGGATAAGTTAATAAGTAAACTTGATACAGAAAAGAATGACCGTGATTTCTGGAAAACAATCAAACGAATAACGGGGCAAAACACTGAAAAAGAGCACAGATTCCTAGTGAATGACCAAAATGAAGAAGTGTACGAGGACAAAGGTAAAGAACAACTTTTTTGTCACTATTGGAGTGGCATATTTCAAAAACATACGGGTGAAGAGGACGAGATTGATAGGCAAAACCATATGAGACTACACCGATACATGGAGAACAACGAACTAAAATTAACACACCATGAAATAAATGATTTTAATAGACTTGGACAACGGACATTATTATTAACATTCGAAGAAATGAAAAGATATATTACAAATTTGAAACATAAAGCTGCAGGAGAAGATGACATAACAAAACACCAACTTATTATTCTACCAAAAAATATGGTTACTAACCTAATTATAATCATGAATGCATCCCTGTCGCTGGGATATTTTCCCCAACGATGGAGAACTTCCATAATGATCTTTTTACTAAAACCTAATAAGTCACTTACCCAACACGTAAACTACAGACCTATATCTTCACTCAGCATTCCCTGAAAAATCTTAGAAAGAGTTATTGATACAAAGTTTACTGACTACCTGGAGAAACATAATATTAAAAATAATCACCAGTGCGGATTTAGAAGTGGCAGGGGGACGAACTCAGCAATAGCATTAATGTATGAAACAATAGTGGCCAAACACGCAAATAAAGAAAGAATTAACATAATACTTCGCGATATCAGTAGGGCATTCGACCGGGTGTGGCACTTAGGACTTATATATAAGTTACTTACCAACAACATCTCAGATTACTTGGTCTGCATTATAAATAGTTAGCTCTCAAATAGGACTGCAAAAATTAGGATAAATAACTACATAGGACCCAGTTTTGAAATAGGAAGGGGGATACCCCAAGGCGGATGCCTTAGCCCAACACTGTTTACATTTTACACACATTACCTACTGGATCCCATAAGAAACAACATTAATATAGCGTATGCAGATGACTTTACTCAGATTATTTCGGAAAGAGGCTCTGAAGGCAGAGTGAGTAGGACAACAGAACAAGAAATAGAAAATATCAAGGATTTTGAATACGAATGGGAAATCAAAACTAATCAAACTAAATTCCAAATAATACCTCTACTAAAGAAAAAGAATGAGCCTGAAAGAGATGGAAACACTACCTATAGTTACGATAAAACAGGGAAAATGCTTGGGGTTCGTATTATATTAACACTCAAGGGTTTTCTATCCACGCTAGACAAAGAATTATATTAGCGAGGTATAAATTAAGAAGCTTATACAAATTAAAAGATTTAAATAGTAAAAATAAAAGAAAGTTATACAATGCCTATGTAAAATCAGTACTACTTACCCTGCCATTCCACTCCACATAGCCCCAAAAACAACATTGCACAATATGCAAATAGTACAAAATGACGCCTCTCGATTTATATTCGGAATTGGAAAAATAGATAAAGTACCATCAAGGGATATCCAGCGACTGACTGGCATTACAGCAATTAATATATATCAACATAATCAATCAAAGAACATATGGAAAAAAGTGAACAGATTTATCGACACACGGACAGATAATATGATTGATCTGGGAGATAATCCAACCAGAAAACTAGCACACCCCTCTAGCAAAACAAAAGCACACGGAACAGTTCCACAGGCCATAATATAAACACACTTGACCTCTGTGCCGGGAACGGTCTACTCCGTCGGGCCGGCCGGTGCGTGGGAAGCAGCATACACACATTACAAATTGCAGATTACATTCTTCTATATACCCTTCGTGGCTGCAACGGTCTGTATTGGGCGCATACTGGCGACCACAAGGGGAGGAATTAAAACAAACATCCACTTCAGGTGGACCCGGGAGGCGACTCATAGTCACCGGGTAAAAAGAATTACAGGAAATCAATACCCTAAAATTTTCGAACTAATTCACAAATGACAACAGGACAATAAACTTTAGAGACAAAAGCTTGACAGCAAACTGAATCAAATGCATTACACAACCAACATACACACTTCAGACTTAGCTGGAAGCGCTGGCTCTTCATTTTTCGTTTTTGCTCTTCTCTCATCTTCTTCCTTTATCTTATTTCCACTTCTCGATCTGTTTTCTCCTCTTATATTTTAACCCCCTCCGCTCTAGGGCTATCCAATCACCGTCAGCGTCACATACTCTCTACCAAGCGCTTCCAAAGTCAACATCTCCGCAAGAACTCTCATCACCTGAAGAAATCAACACACAGCCGACGGCAGAGCAAAGGAAGCAGAAACCAGCCATCCTGTCTGCGGACAGAATGGGCTTAAACAACCCACGCACTAAAAAGAAGTGCACGTTACCAACTCGCCACGCGCTCCAACTCTATACGTCCCAGCGTACTACCGGCAAGATGTCAGTACGCCAACACCACAACGTCAAGACGTACACAGCAAAGAAGAAAGAATTAATATCATGTTCAAACGTCTAAATACAAACTGTTGAACTCATCCTACCAATAATTACCTTTTTTCCTACTGGGTTCCTTGACAGTCCCTTACTCCCTCAGGCGCTGATTCCCAGTAAGACATAAGATAAAGATATTCAATGTCTGCTCGGAGATATGAGATGTCTGAGGGTTGGGACTGGAGAGTGAAAATGACAAGATCACTACAACACAGTCAAAAGAAGAATTTGCATTCGAAAATGAAAATTAAGTTTGTTTGGTGGTGCAGCGCCGGTGTATCCACTGCAGCTTCATGAGACCATGAACGTCAATTATAGCAGATACATGCATACATTAACCAGTTGGCTGAAATGGGGAAACTTACAATTATGCAAACAAGGCTGGTCAATAGAAAGGGATCAATTTTCTTGTAAGATAATGACCGACCTCACGTTGGACGAAGAACGCTGCACAGGATACAGGAACTCAATTTGGAAGTGCTTTTCCACCCACCATACTCACCAGGCCTTGCACCAACTAAATGTTACTTTTTTCAGGCACCAAATAACTTTTTGCAGGGAAATGAAGAAGAAGCCGGAACATTCTTTCGTGAATATATTACCTCCTGCACTCCAGACTTGTTCACTGCTGTCATAAATAACCTACCGATTGAATGACAAAAGTTTGTAGATAAATTAAGTACTGTGAATAATTCTACTAGAGAAATTACTCGAGGAAGTGACATTTCGTCTTGTGTGCCTCTGGTTGACACTTAGTCGTGGCCTAATGTGGCATGCAACTAGAAAATGCAACTGGGGTAAAAGTTTGAGTTAGTGGTTGGATGTATTTGAAGGAAGACGGTTGACTTGAAGGAGGTTAGACTTGAGTATGAAGCACTTTGTAGTAGTGAGCTGTAATTAGGACTATAAACATCCGGGTGTGGGGAAAAACATTTCTTTAGGATTTGAAATTGCTGGGCAAGCCGTCATATGTGAAAATATAAATTCCTTTCTAAATCTTTTCTTCTGTTTTACTTATACTTATGTACGGGAGTTCTTTATGCTTCGTAATTTGAGTTGCAGCCTTAATGCTTTTTTGCCTGTAAGTATTCCTTCCAATTATAAACTACAGTCATTAAAAACCTTGAATATTATGTAGTTATTTTTACTGGTGCCCTAATTCCTAGTCAGCTTGCTTGCGATCAAAGAGAATCTTTTCACTAGAAGGACAGGCTTAGTAACTTGTATACGAATACTTCTTGTACTGAATCTTTCTTCTCATTTTTCCTGAACATTGAAAGCTACAGCCATATTTTCTATGAATTCCACAAGGAATTCTCTCTTCGTGTTCTATTTTATGAATAATCGCTGCCCCATGAATTTATATATACATTTTTATGTCGTTTGTTATCTTTTTTTTTAATTGTCCATTTGATTTTTTCTACACTAAAACTTCTTGTGTCACGTCTGTTTTTCCAGGTCCCGCTATGCTGGAATACCCTGTTTATGATTATTAGTAAAGTGGTTTCTACATGACAATGTACGCCTGAATATCATGAACATTCATAATGTTGTGGTACAAGTCTGATACACTGTACAATTGTACAATATTTGTTAATGACAATATAACCTCATTAGGTGAAATAGTTCATTTTCTCGTTCATTCATTCCATAATTGGTTATTTTTGAGCTAGGCACTCGTGATTTTATATAATTTCATCATAATTTACCTACTCAATTCAAAGAATCCTTTTTCGGGTTTTTCTACGAATAACACTGAAACACGATTTCCGGAAGCCTATATTATGCCCAGTCGCTCAGCCTACTGGGGAGCAAATAGAATTTAGAGATTTCCTGAAATTCTCAAACGCTTTTAAACTTGACTGATAGATTTTAGCAGTTACCTCTACGGTTTTCGGTTTCGAGTTCAGAACCCTTTTGTAATTCTGTAGATCTGTTCCTTTGTAAAATTAGATGCTAATCACTCTTTCAGCTCTTTATGTATTGCATTTAACACATTTCCTGCGAAGTGACCCACTGGCGGATCACCCAGGTTCGATTCTGTAATTTTTCAATGCTTTCTAGTGACTGTGTGTACAGAGTAAAGATTTGCACTAGCTAGGCAATCACACAAAACGTATTAATTTTTGAAAGCTTACGACAAAATATAGCGCAGTGGGCTAACAGAATTTAACTTGATCGATTTAAAAACAGTACGCGATTACACCGTAAATGAAATCACCGTCGTTGCTGTTCATTTACTGTTGAAGTTCAGAATTAAGGCTTTCAAATTTCTTGATACCTACCCCAGGATAACACTGGTCAATAAAATTGAACTTTTGTTGTGGTACCGTGAAAGTATCAACTGATATTGGATAGATATGATGTGCTGAATTCAAATATACCTATGGATATTAATTTCATACCATCTGCAGTTTCTGAAATACAGCCTAAAGGCTTTCCATTTTGGAAATCACAAAATTCAATGAAAAACTGAACATTTTATGAAGACGAAGATTGTAACTCTCTATACTCGTATAACATCAGGGTGTAATTAGCCAGTGGCAGGCGTTGGTATGATAGTGTAGCCACTCTGACACGGTCAGGTTGAAAAGTATTCAAAACACTTTTCGAAAACCTTATTTGTTTAAGTGATGAGACACACAAAACAAATTTTACTGAAGAAATACATTTATAATAAGGAGTACATAACTACTTCAAAGTGTAAGCAAAAATTGTTGTGAAAAATTCTTATATATAATAGCAATTATCTACGTAATGAAGTATTGAAGGCAGTTATAGTATAACACGTTTTCATACAAAATTCTTATTAAATTTAAAATGGCATTAAATTTTACAAATCTAAACATCAATTTAAGAGTATATTCATATTTTTGGAACACCGACTCGTCCATATGATTGCCATATCACGCGTATGCAGTGTAGTCATCAGCCAACCAATAAACTTCATGTCAAAATTCAAATGCTCAATGTAAAATCTACAAGATCGAATAGTCAAGGTTCGTGTCGATGATGAAGAGTATAGGGCAATTACAATGCAGTTCAAAAGATATCTTTGTTCAATTAGTTGGTTAATTAGAAATTGGAAACAACGTTCTGGTGACCCAGAGAAAATTTAATACTGATCAATTAATATACTGTAAAATTATTTCTAAAAAACTTCACTCCACCAAAAGAATAGACAAAAAATACCCAAAGCAGAAGGGACTACTGATTTAAGTTACGCAGACTGTAATGGGTACATTGCGGCAACACGGTCCGAGTTCTTACATGGCTTGGAAAGCTTCCCTTTTATGAATAAGCCACTTGTATGTTCGGCATACCTTTGCCTGCAAGTATTACTATTATAAAAGCCAGTAAGATATCAGATCAATATCCTCTGTTTTTATGGAACAAAAATAGAAATATGTAACGAAATTATAAGCACCATATCTAGAAGAAGTAACCATAGGAATTCTGTTTGGAAGAAACTATCCTTACCTGTAAAGTTGATTGAGTGAATTGAATGCTCAAGGGATACTTCTCGTTTCAAGGTGCTGGTAGTCTTCATATTATCAAAGGGCGTGTGATTGGGGAAATGTATCATTACATCATGTCAAAAATCATTTTGAGTCGGTAAATTGGGTCCCACTGGGTAAAAATGAGGATTGCAGCAGGGCAACGAGCATAGTTGCTGAAACATCTACGAATTGGTTTGATGACCACAATGGGAAATTGTTGCAGTGGCCCAGCCTTATTTAAACTTTAGTGGCTTTTTAAAACTGTACTGGGAACATGTGGAGAAAACTGCAGTTATACTACACCAAAGATGGCTAAGAATTTTGCATAATTTGGAAAAAGTTGGCAAAGAAGAATAAGAGAAAATTACTATGCAAATGTGGGAAAACCCAACTTCTGGATAGAAGAAACGATTGGATGTGGTCACGTCATACAAACAGTGTGTATACTAAAAAATATTATGTGTGCTTATGTACTCTGTACTTTCAAGCCTAGTTGATTTGTAAATCATGGGATAAATATCCCAAAATTTACTATTAGTTATGAGTATTTTTGTACTCGTGATATCAGCATTATGTAAGTATAATTCAGGTTCATAATTTTCATTACGTTACACTCCAACTTGAATAGATCAAATTATTTAGTGCGCATTGAACATTTTTAACACAACTAATCTTCCTCTTGGGCACGTCTACTGTCCTCGTTTTAGTTAACCATTGTGTGTCCGTAGGTGTAGTGCTATGGTTTTATGTATAGTTACCTATCAAATATGACATCCATGAGTTAAGAAAACTATGTGCCATACCCAGACAGCCTTTTATGTATGTCGAAAATACGCATTGAGAGACAGTTGAGCACCTACCTCTGACTTTTTAAGATGGGATATCTGGTCTATTTTTGTGGCCACATGGGAGACCAGGATATAGCTTAAGCTTCTCACTATGTACCGGGTGAGCCAAAAAAAATTAAACAAATCCTAAATCTAAATTCTGCCCTAGGTACCTTATAAGCTCCTTGACTAAAGTGAGCAAATTTTTCAGGCAATGGAAATATTAGTCTAATCTTCAATTTTGTTCAATATAACCGCCATCTGTAGCGATGATGGCCTAAAGACGGTACCTAAAGGTTTTGCAGGTCTTGACAACGTAGTCCGTCGTCATCGTCATCCACTCCCAGTTATCGGATGCTTTGAGGGTGATGATGTTTCGGTGGAGAACAAAACAACTTATATTTGCAATAAAGTTTGTACGAAAGAAATGCAACGGGATTGGTTATTAAAGATGCCTTATAATAAAATACTTAGGTGGTAGGTATTCTTGGTTTCAACGTGCGGACTTTAATTTTTCTTTCCGGGTTGACTATGCAAGTCTTCTCATCAAAAAAAAAGATGATCACCTGACCAGATAGTCCAGCTCTGAAATCATTCGTGAGCCTCTCGAACGTTCAAAACGCTTGGCACGGGTGGCTGGCAGTGCAGCGGCCTCTCAACAATGACAAGGGACTTGCCTTTCAGCTTTGCAACTGTTCGTCGAACTGTGGTCGTTCAAAACCCAAACCTCCTGGTGTGTTAGGTCATGAATGTCAGGAAATGCTTTTAGTGGTATCTCGCAGCTATCTGAAATCACATCACTTTTGACTACTGTCAGTAAGTCTGGTTACGTAGACGATTTTATGAGGCACCCCGACCAGGTTTGTAACCTCCCTCACTTTGATTCCAGCATGAAAAAGTGCAAACAACTCCACTCGTTTATTTTGCAGTGAAGCCATTTTACTGTACACAACAATAACAACAGTTTATTTTCAAGGTTAAATTAACAGGCTTTCAGATGATATGCGGCAAGGTAGGATAAGAGTCACCAAACAATCAAAATTCTTAATTAAAGGTGTGTTCAGTTTTTTTACCCCCCC
>VCRD01002669.1:37319-79190 GCA_006783055.1 Trinorchestia longiramus
CCCCCCGGTATGTAACACTTGTGTTGCACATTTGCGGCAGTGAGCAATTGGGAAAAAAAGTGCTTCAAGTTTAGAGCAGTAATGCTTTGGAGGGTAACGCAAAACCTCTATGGGGACTGTTGTTTCGGTTTACTAAATTGAAATGACATTAATTGGAATGATGTACACAAATTGTTACAGCTTGATCTAGATCCAATCAATAAATGTGTAAGGCATTCTGCCATTTATTTTTTAAGTTACATTTTCTAAAATCATAAAACTCAGAAATAAGGAAAATTGAAGGCATACATGCTTTCTAATTTTATATTTTCGGTCATACCAGGAGCATAAAAGTTCACAAATTCGACAACTACTTAGATAGGGTTCCAAAAATCCTAGGTAATTTTAGTGAATAACGAGAGTCAAATTTCATCTGGATATTAAAACTATGGACATAGATATTAGGGAAGATGGGATTACCACGTGCTGGCCGACTATTGTTGAAGTATACAGCGATACTTTAATGGCAAACTTCATGCTAGAAAGTCGTCAAAATTGGGGTTACATAGCCTAGTTTTCGAAGACCCAAATAAACACGTCATGGAAGAAGTCGTCAAAAGAAAATTTGTCGGGCGTAGGTGGTGAATGTGAATCTGCTCAGTGATATATATCTTTCTTTGTTATTAGTGTAATTGAACGGACAATTGGAGCGAATACGAATGATATTGAAGTTAAATGTACATAATTCATACTATAAATTATTTATATATATATGTATATATATATAATTGTTCAACATAGTGTTTCAGAAATTAAATCAGATAGATTAAACATAACGGCTGTCTTGGATTTTACATGTAAATTTTTCCAAAAAATATTTAAAACATCACAGGCATCAGAATATCTATACGACTGTGTTGTCATTCAATGCAAACTGAAAACTGTTGTCATTCAAATTACCTAAATAACATCTTTGCATTTTGATTCTGATCCTCGACTCGGAAGTTGTAGCTCGTATGCAGTTCTGAATAAAAATAGAATTACAAAGAAAAAATTAAAATCCACGTTTTTCACCTAATGATGCAAGAAAATAGAAATGAAACTACGTAAAAGACACACAGACCCTGATAGAAGTAAATGAACCGACCAGGTCCTCAAACACATTTCAGAAGTGTTTATTGATGATAACATTCAATGTATTAGGTAATAGTCTATTGACTGTCCGTTTATCAATTGAATACTGGCGAGGCAGCACGAGTTAAAAAAACACATAACTAACTTCTATGTTCATGAACTTACTCGATCCATATAAAAAAGTTATCAAAACGGCTTACCTAACAGTTTCCAGGGATACCCATGAATGCGAATTAAACAAACATTCATTGCATCTCTATTAAGGGTGTATAGTGTTCAAACTCATATAAGAGGTTGATGAAGATTTTCTGAAAATAAAAAACTTCTACTAGATCCTGAGACAGCTAATTCTACAGCGCTTACTGTACCAGATTATGAAGATACTTACAAAGCTTTATCTCTCTGAAGTTGTTCCTCAATCGTTGCACCAACTCTATTATAGGGAGACATAACAGATATTTTACCCCCTAAGTGTCTTACTACATTGAAGAAGGCGGGTATTCTACGGATTTCTTTAAACTACACATCCAAATAGTATGTATGCAATTTGAAACTATGGACGGCATATCATTCAATGAAATTTTATCTGTGGTGTTCAGTCATCAGTTCCCTTCAGTACTGAACAGACAAATTAAATAGTCCACATCAGTTTTACACATTTCTGACAAGGGACAGGAATTTGTGAATGTGTATATCCACAACACATCCAAAACGAGAGGAAATAACCTCCGATATAATATCAAATGAACTGTCATCCTCTTCCAAATAGCAACACATTCAACTCACGGCATGAGTGAAACTGTAAAATAATTTCAAGTCACTAAGGGCAGACTAAAGAAATTAAATCACTCTGCGACGAATTCCTTTAAGCAGTATGTCATTCACATTTGGTTGTGCAACAAAAACACGTCTTAAGATAGGATAAAAGTCTAAAGTACGAGTATATAAGAGCTGGGATATTTAGGTTGGTACCAAATGCCTAGCGCTGCAATTGCAAGCCCTAAAATAATGCATTACATAATATTCCTTATTTGCTTGAACTGAGATTTTCGTGCATCATTTGAAGTACGCTAAGCAGCTGTGGAAACAAAAATGAACTCACTATGAAGAACAGGAATATATATGGGCATTTCGCTCAGTGTACATTTTTATTAACACTTTATGGAGGTAACCATGAATTCATTTTTTCTTGGCCTGCAAGATTTGATTCACAAAATGTGGGAACGATTGAATAAAAAATACAAAAAAATTGTAAGGAGCTAGCATCTTTTGTTCCTATGATATTTACTCAATATTCTTAAAATACTAGAATTTTCATCAAACGTTTCTCATTTCCAATTTCTGGTAGATATTAATTGATACAGTACGAACTACAGACTGTGATGTTAAAACACTAGTTCAAAAATCAAAAAATTAATAAACCGTTACATTTTAATGAAACAAGGGTATTAATGCGATGACAGAGGTCAGCCATTGATTTAACATGACATAAATTATTGCATTTTACATTATTTCACTTCAAAATAGGTATCCTCGAAAAAGGCTATAAAAATGCAGCCCAATTCTTCATTTTAAGAAAAATTCTCCGTTCACTGAACAACAGTCATCGTTTAACATCATTGGATTCGGGCTACTCAAGAGCATCAAGTAGATCCAAAGGGCTTCAGGATAAAATAATTCCAAACAATCCACGTCAGTCGTTGAATCTGCCATTTAAAAGAATTTAGATGAGATTTAACCGAACACTTTTATTTAAACCTCAGACCAGCAAAAGTTTGTGGCAATACAGTACAAAGTGGCCGTAAAAAATTGTTTTGAGCAAAATCCAAAATCCTACATTAGCTATTTTGCAAACATATTGAGCTGAAGCCACCAGACCTATGTACTGGGTTCAGTACATAGACCGAACTGAACGTACATAGACGATCGGCAGACAGCACCAGGAGTCATGTGACAATCCCATCACCAGCTTGGTCGACTGGTGAGCGAATCTGCTTGCGAGCGGGAAGACCCGGGTTCGAATCCCGCTGCCGACATGGTTGACGCGGCTTGAAATACGACATGGGACTTGGGTAAACAACCGAACAATTATCGAAGTAATTATCCGACCCAAGAATGGGCCAGAAGGTTCGTTCCTCTAGCCTCATTCTATTCTATTCTATTCTTAGTTACTGGATTTCAATTTTGGTGACAAATTGGTTTGACGTTTGACCTGTCATTATTGATCTCCATACTCTCCCGACTTTGCCCCGTTAGATTTATCTTTCTTGGCCTAGGCTACGGTACATCGTCCGGTACCAATCAAGCACTCTTACATGTTGAAACACATTGTGGAAGACTTAGTAGCTATTATAATACGAGTGAGAAAGATGTGCAAAAAGTTATAAAATGTGCTATGCAAAGAACAGGGATCAGATTGCAGGGCATTTGATCATTTGAATCAATTAATACAAATGTCCAACTTGTTTAGTATAATGGTTTCCCTTGTGTTATTAAAATATAGCGATTCAATGTTTTTATGAATTTTTCCTCAGATGCTACACGAGAATAGATTCAAGGTAATACCAACTAGTTTTAAAGCAAAAAGTAGAGAAGCTACGAAAACGGGCGTTGCAACATAAAATGAGCAGATATTCTTGCTCCAGAATGTATTTCCCGCTTCCCAATGCACTTTTGTCAGGGATCAGCAAAGGCCTTGATGCCGTGCTCGTAAAAGTCCGTGCAAGCTTCGGCGGTCCATTCCTTCATGCATCGATGAAAGTGTCGGGGTCAGGAAAAAGCAACCCACATAATTCTTACTATCAAGGCATAATCCGTCCTTCACCAGTGATGATATGGTTTAAGAATACGTAACCTTCGATCTTGCATCAAATCCATACCTAATGACCGATATCAATCCGGTGCTCTTTTCATCCCTGTGTGAGCATCAGTGGAGCGCACCTGACTCAAAATTTGCTGTATCCAAGGGATGACAACGTAATTTTCAACGTACCTGCACTAACATCTAGCACTGCACTCATTTTATTCAGAATTATCGACTATTAATACGCAAATATGTCGATCGAGGTACGCTTCATGTCGCTCAATGGTGATTGTGCATGGTGGTCCAGATCACGGTGCGCCTCACATATCTGAGTCGGTACTCGGAAATCAAATCAACAAACTCCTCTCTTGACCATGCTGATATCAACTGTTTTTGTTCCATAAACATTTACTTAGCGCTGTCAACAATCGATTGGTTTAAGTTTTTCAGAATGAAGGAATTCCGTAACGTCCCTCTGCTCTCTGCCCACATCTATCGCAAGAGTTCATTTCTTTTACTGTCACTCTGTCAACCTCTTCATCCGAAAGGTGAAAATTTTTTTGGCCATCAGCGGGAACACCTTAACAGCGCCGTAAAAGTCTTTTTTTGGGCCAGAATGAAAAATATTATGAATAGACCGCACTATTTTCGGAGCCTCCCTCGTATCAAAGAGTGGACATAATATGCGTACAGAAAATATATTTTTTTAAGTCAAATGTTTGGTTCTTAAGATATAACTATACTTACTCATAAAGAAAATGAATGAAGTACTCTCCAATTACAAAAACCACTTGGAGAATCAGCAAATGTGTTTTGTGTTAACTGTATTGGCGCCTATTATATTCACGTAAACTAAGAAATCGATAAATATTTTTTGTATAAACACTCTACACCCTGAGTAAATTTTTAGTTCTGACACCACTTTTTTTCATTCTATAACTGAAGTGTGTTGTATATATGTAAACAAAAAATGGTTGACACAACACACATCGTGTTGCCTGACTAGTCACGCTCGCTACTTGATGTTGAAGGAAATTTGAACTCGATAGAAGCATTTAATTCGTGCGTGATTGAAAAGTCAGACCAGGGCGTGGAAGGTTAATAAAACTAATTTTATAATGTACGTAAATTATTTGTTAGAAATTTAATGTTATTATGTGTTTTTGATATTTTCTTGTCCACGTAGATGTTGAAATAGCACTGATAAAGAAAATATAACCTGTGGAAATTTCCATTCAGTGCACATTGATTTTCATTCGATGCAAATTGAAGGACAAAAAGCAGAAATAGAAGCTACAGTGTTATGCGTCCCATCTTATTTCGTGACCAAGATCTCATGCGTCATCAGCGTCTTTCAAAACAAGGTAAAGCGCAACTTTTCCAAAAGAGTGAAGTCGTATGCAGTCGTTAGAAAACACTTTCATGGTATAATTGGATTACAATTTCCGTAATAAGGGTTAGTATTACAGACTAGAACTATGTATGGGCTTTATTTTACAACTAAAGTTTAATGTTTTCTGAACATAAATAACATATTTTTGAAAATACATTTTTCAAAATAACTCAAACATTCAATTTTTTTACACGGTTAACTTATTCCTGCGGATAAATTTCTTACTTTGAATAGAACTTTACTACATTTTCAGTAACTGTTTATTGTCTAATATGTGTTCTTTTCAGACTGTTCATTGATTTTATACGTTGTTGAATCTCCTGATTTTGGTTTTAACATTTTTTCACATCTTAGTTAACAAAATGGGTGCAATTAATGCACTGGAATCAAAATCGGTCGAGTAACATCGAAATAAGAACTACTGATGTTTCATGGTATGCATCCAACAGGGGTCGAACAAAAATATGGAAACAACTAATATGGTGTAGGAAAACCGTTGGCATTGAAAACAGCTTGAAATGAATAAATACAGTCCCTATATGCTTCCCAAAGGAATGTTATATCATTCTTCCTGCAAAACGATGGCAAGTTCAGATAACAATGATCGTGATGGACAACGACCACTCATTTTGCTCTCCAATGTAGATCTCAAAAGTTCAATAATATCGAAGTCTGGTGATTGCAGTGGCCAAGATAGATATCACAAATCATTCTCGTGTTAAGAAAGCCAGTTCTGAACGATGTGAGCTGTGTGAACTGAGGCATTCTAATCTTGGAAGACGTCATCACCATTGGGGAACAACGTTTGTATCATGTAATGAACTTGATCGGTCAAAATATTCAAAGAATTATTGGCAGTAATATGCTTTTGTAGAAAAATCATGGGCTCAGACAAAAAAGACATGGCTGGCCAAATCATCACCGACTCCGTAGCGTGTTTCACTCTTGGAAAGAAATAGTCTGTATTATAGGCTTGGGATAGTGTTCACCATACGTAAACTCGACATGAAGCGGAAAACGGGAGAAGAGGAGTTATTCGTCCATATTCTTGTCGTCTACTGTTTTATAGTCTGGATTTGATTATTTAAACTCCATTTGCTCTTGTTACTGGCATTATCAGCACTAATGAATGGTTTTCGAATTAGAGCTAGGCTAGAAATACCCTGTTGATGGAGCTACTTCATTATTGTTTTGGTACACACAATATTTGTGAGCAAGACATTCATTTCAGCAGTAACTTTTGCAGCTGCAGTCTTCTTTTTCGTCACTATCTTTCTTAATGGTCATCCCTCTCGATCACGCACTTTTGTATCTGTTGTGACTAGCGGATGATGTTTTTCTGCTTTTGAATATGCAGAATAAGTCTTCGAGACAGTCCCTATTGAAACACTAAACACCTTGGCTACTTTACTTATAGAAACATCCCAATATGTGCTCCAACAATTAACCCACGTTTGAAGTCTGTTAGCTCTGAAATGATTAAATTACAACTTTACAGAACAGTACCCTAACAACGACTGACCTGCGCAGCGTTTTTACGGCGTTGTATAGGTAGCGTTAGTAGGCGAGAAGACCAGCCACACCACACATTTCTTTTGAAAACATTTGTTTTCGGGCAATGCATACATTTTACAGAGTTGCATTTTTTAAACCATCCCCTGTACATCACAACTCAAGAGATCTGTCTTCGCATACTGATGTGTATTGAGAAGTTAACTGGGATCAGTGTTATTTCTAGGCGAAAATGAGAGCACCGATGACCAGCCACATTCCAGTTAGGTTAAAATCATTGAAGTATTTTCTTTACAAAACGCTGAAAACCAAGAGTATTCAGGAATTTTCTTCTAGAGATTATACGTGTAAATAATCAACTCTTTTTCGAAACACAAATCTGGAAAACTAAGAATATCTTTTCAGTATGCTAGACTTAGGAAAACATGATGGCGTTGAGGAATGTTGAATGTTTCTAATGATTTTTTGATTGATATAAACAGAATTTTTTTAAATCTTTAATTATGATGTTTTTGTCTCTAGCGTTTCTTGTAAATACGAAGCGAATAACGTCTTATTTTCCTGAGACATAACCCGTTTTAACATTTGTGTAATGTTTCCAACATCTTTAGCGTATGGAAGTTGGAATTTTGGCCAATATTTAGTCAATTTTGTTTGGAAAGCAAGTTAAGTTCAAATCAGGAATGATGATTATATGACGATATGAAACTCCATTAACAATGTTAATTTATAGTAAAACCTCACACTACCCTTTAATCCTATGAATAATGCGAAACATTTATAGTACAAACAAGTAATAGGGACCAGTTTTGTTTCGTCTTCTACATTTTGCACAATGGTGGCTGAAAACTACAAACAACAGGTTTACATCAAGTCTTTGTGCTTGTATGCGTATTTCTTACGAGAGAAATAGCTTATTCCCTCTCAAGTAAACACGCTGCATTCTGAGAAGCGATCGAATTATGACTAACTCACTTAGATCTGTTGGATGTATAATGCATGACCGAATAGTTTTACATGGTAGATATACTGACAAATGACTAAGAAGAACTTGTATCAGATGAGAAAATCTTGTCTTTAATTCCAACTTCTTTGGACTCATAACATTACCATCATGTAATTTGAAAAAGTATTACTGCCATTCAATTTCAGAAGTCAAACTCATGGTCAAAAACTGGAAATAAAAAGTAAAATGGCCCTTCACACGCTTAGATATGGATTTGTTTTTCATAATCGTGATGATCTTAATCTTGCAGAATACGAACTAAGAAGGAAGCAACCACTATTTAAAGGTGTAATTCACCCAAAAGCGATCCAAAAAAATTATTAAAAATGATCTCACCAATAACAGATGTGATCATAAAACTTGATCCATAAGCTCAAGTCATATTTTTTGAATTAATACAAATACCAAATAGGCAGTAGCAGAAACAAATTTCACTGGTTTTGGAGAAAAACATATTTTACGAATTTGTGTAAAATGCAGACAAGCTTTTGGATAGCTATAACATTAGTGAAGAGCCTTGACGGACGCCTTACGATCGAATCATTGTGTGATGATTACTTAAAAAAATTCAAACTCCACTCTTTATTGTATAAATAGTTTTTGGAATGCATCTCAGAGACTAGTAATTATTGCTGCAATGTTGAACTCTGAATCTCACATAAGAACGATTGCAAACATTATGCAAAATCATACAGCTTCATTTTCAAAGGATAAGACCCTATGTTTGTAGAATTTCACTTACCACTGTACAAATGGGGATTCCTACTCAATGAACAAGTAACTGGTTTCATTAATATTGTCGGAACATAATACAAGCCTTTTTTGTAAAGCAATTAGATGCACTGCAGAAGCCTGAATAACGTTGCTTGGTCTAAAATGATTGAAATTTATTACTCTCAGTTATAAACTGACTAATAAGCCGATGATATGAGCAATTAAAATTTTTACGTTTTAATAATTCAAATAGAAACAAAAGGCCTGGTAGAAAAACATACCCTTGAGCTTACAGCAAGTTCTATATAGTTTTTTCGAAGTGTCTATGTCAAATTTTACCTCTATTTAATATGTATTTACTATTTCTGCAGAAGGTGCAATAATGAACAATAATGAACATCGCACTCGAGTCATAATTATATTCCACTGGATAAAAATGTGTATGAAACGACAACAATTAGGTTCAACAATTTGCAGCGCTGAGTACTGAAGAAACTCTAGCAAACTGAGCATTTACCTACTGTCTACATGCTTTTGGGTCAGATATTGAGCTTGGTGCTCAAATTTCGAAGAATCTAAATAAAATCTAAAATAATTTAAACACTCATTCGTTTTTTGCTCAAAAAAACGTTATTAATGTTGACTCAAGGGACTATCAAATCCTCTTATTGCTAATAACGTTATTATCAAACATTACACACTCAGAGTGTATAAATGCAACAGAATTATCTCGCTTCATTAACTGCAGAAAAAAAATTAAAATTCAGTAAACAGTAAATTTTCTAATGAAATGCATTCCTCGTTGAAGCATCAAGTGCTCATAAAATATATGTTAGGAGTGAATTTAACTATTGTTGTTTAGACAGTTTTATTGCATAACCGAATAATCCCAGATGGGAACACATGTGACCAGAGATAATCATTCCCTTAAATCTCATATTCTAAATGTTCTATTCAAAATTACGGTAAAATTACATATAAATTAGTATAGATGAGTGGTGATTTACGCCACATTTTGATCAGTCTACAAATAATTGGGTTGTTAAAGGGTTGATAGAAAATCTTTTAACCTATGGACTTCTATTTGACAGGAAGTGACGATGCCCCGCTTTTTATGTTAAGGCTAGACTCTAATGTTACTTTTGGAAAGTTTTCTGACAAAATTGGGATTTTTGCCCATTAACCTACTTCTGTTTTTGCCCTTAAATTGCCTTTTGTTCAATGCAAATTAAAATGAAGTCCATGCACATCATTTTTCATTTGGGGCAAATTGGTTTTAATTTGTTACAAATTCTATTGAATTGGTGCAAATTTATTTTCACTCTGTACAAAAACACCTGACAAAAATATAGAAGATAATATAGGTATTACGGTAAGATCAGTACTAATAAATGTATTACAATGTTTTATCAATCACCACGCTTGTGTCAGTTTATATTATATCAGTGGATTTGCCAGCAACTTCTCAAAAATCAATAAAACTTGTTTCAAACGATAGAAATAAATCTTACCTAACGCAAGGAAACAAGCCACTCAGTTGGAATAGTTGAAGAATGAAATCGCTGTTGTTCGCTTCACGTACTTTAAATAAATGTACTTAATCTTGCCACCAAAATCAAGCTCATATGCAAACAGTTATGTTCAACTTTTCTGCATTAAAATTTCCTTGCCACCTAATGCTATGCAAACTAAAAGAAGTTGATGTGAGAAGTTGGATACTTACAGAAGGGCTAGTAGTGGGTGGGTCAAATAGTGGTAAGCATGGAATGCAGAAAACTGACTGCACGGTAATGGTAAAGTATATTGTGGTCTGTCTGATCAAGACTTGTCTCAATCTAAAATTATGACCGAGTCTAAGAGGTATGAATACCACATGATGTTCTCGATGGTTGCTACGATAGTGTGATGATTTGAAAATGCTTTCCATGATTGGAACAAGTTTGCAATAGTATGTGATAACAATATGACCTCCCATGAATATTTGGAAATCTTAGGTTACTAAGTAGACCATGCCATAAATCCATATTTTTTGTGAATGCTTTCTAACGTCTTGTTGAATCACGTCTACAAGAAATAAAGAAGCAATTATTATTAGAGATGTTTTGTACGTTGTTAAAAACTGATATGTGCACCTTACCTATGGGCGTACGTTTTTTATTTTAGTATCTAATTTAGCTTCTGGCTTTTGTAGGAGAGAAGGAATCTACGTTACGGTTTCATTATGAATATGGCCAATGTTTAAAAAAAATATGATCCTCTATTTTACATAGTGGAGAGATAGTAATTACCATATCTACTATATCAGGTACTACATACATCTCGGCATGACGTATGTAAAAACGGAAAATTAATATTTTTCTTCCCATGACATAGACTAAAATGAACTTTCTACTCGTAACTGAACGGTTCAAAATTCACGCTCAACTCCGCACGTGGACATTGTCACCCAAAAAGTGCAATTTCCACAAGTAAAAAACTAGCATTTGTGATATGAATTTACAAAATGCAGGCAATATTACGCAATGTTTTTTGAGAGTGTGTACTTTGCCGGCAAATTGCACGAGGTATATGCTCCTGAGAACGCTGTGAATTTGAATACTTTCCGTTAAATTTGTTTTCCTTTGCATTCAATATTTGACTGTAATAGCCAGTTAGCTGACTAAGACCTTTTCACACCTCTTTTTATCACTACATAGTGCGAAGAAAAAATAATTGTTGATGAATAATTTTCAAAGTGGTTTTGTATACTCGTAAAACATCGAAATATTGCTGCAGAAAGAGAAAGTTTACTCTACTTCCACGTTAAAATCGAACTTTGCTGAAATCACTCTGAAAATACTAAATACACAAAATTATTTTATTAAATGAATGAATAATTTGCTATTGGATTTTTTGACAACCACTCTGACAAGCCAACCACATTGATAAAAAGGTGCAGCATTTTTCTTGAGGATAGTTGGCTATCTCTCGAGTATTTAAATTTTCTCTGTCGGAACAGTGTTGAAACATTAACAATTAATTAACAATCAATATTTTCGACGCTGAATTTGTGTCGGGTACTTAGTTCCTGCCTACTTCCCAACCAGTGTAGCTTTTATTCGAAGCTCTTGCTAATATGATAATATTATATTTTTGCCGCTGTATAGTTTTTTATTGAAGGCAAGTATCATAGATTTTCCATCATAGCGTATTAACCGGTTTACTCAATTTTTTTAAAAATACTTCGTAAAATATTTACTAATACGCATTCTTTTTACTAATACTCTACCATTAAACGTAGAAAACAATTTATTTCACCTCAGAGTTTCGATTAAAAAAATGAAGAAACACGCAACTACTATTTTGTCTTCTGTTTGAATGCAAAATGTTTGTGTTAAATTTGCTCATAAGTTTTAAGTTGGTAATCTAATTCAATCATTCTTTATATCAACGTTGTAGCAATTCCAAAATGTATTGATAGTGCAATCGATAGTTTGTATTTTAGCCAAAATTAATTAACATGAAATTTTGTATTCGTGCAGATAATCGCCAGAGTTTATTGTGTTTATCTTAGTGGTTTCCTGAATAAATGTTTATTTCATTGCTCTGTAACCTAATACTAATATAAATGTCTTTGTGCGCTGGGACTTTTGATACGAATAATTATCAAAGTGCAGACTTGAACTTAAATGCGAATTCGTTGAGATAATTTCATACAACTAGCTGATCTCTGTGTTATTGAATCTCTGAAGATTTTTGAAAACTTGGAAAATAATTGCATATTATCAACCAACGTTCTTTCTATCTACCGAAAATAATTTTTTAGAAATAACCAAAGTCAATACACCGAATTTATTCATTATTAATTTTTCATTTCCATCTAGTCCTTTTTAATTTCATTTGGTCTCTTTCAAGATATATTTAAGAATATATGTGAACATATTTTCCCCAATGTTAGTGATACCTATTATTCATCTAACTGATAGAAATGTGTGAATGGCCGCAATGAGTAACGACCCTTGAATCAAAGTACATGTATTTAAGTGACTTTATTTTTATAGATTTTAAGTAGTAATAGAGCAAATACACGATTTTAGGGATTATTCTAACACATATAACAAATAAAGTGCTGCTGAAGAAAAAATGTAAGACACCTGGCCACACAAACTGGGCACAAACCGCCAATAATTGGAGAAATTGTAGGATTCATTAAAATGCCATAGCATCAAACAGGCTTACCAATACCAGGGAAACTTTCTGTATTTTTCACTGTAATATAAATTTACGAACACCTTTCTCTTCGCAGTAGATAGGCGAAAAGAAGAAGTAGGGTTGCTAAGGTTAGGACTCGTTTGTCGATAAATCAATAAAATCAGAACTAATTGCATACAACTAAATCTCATTTACATTTCACTCTTCCAAGTGAAGACTATAAGGGGAGTAGCTTTAATAAATTCTTTCACCCTACCATTGATTCATGCAAATGCATTGGAGATATTAGAGCAATGATATGAGCTCTTCACCTATATCGCACATTTATTAATTCCGGTACTCTTGGCTGAGTACATACATATATATACAAGTGGTACTGCTTTTACATGTTACCTACATATTTAATACGTTATTGTTTTCACTTTTCATACTACATAATTTATTCAAGCAACATTATTTTTATCGTATAGAGACAACAATGATAGCATCATAACAAGGCACCAATATGCGTCTTCAATCAGATTTCCATGGAAGCCCACTCGTTGGCGGTCGATTTGTGAAAGCAGAGGGGATGAAGAAAGCCGAATTGCATATAGTAGCACAAGTAACAGTATTACCACTAATGGCAGCATGAACAGGACACGATAGTGAATCGCCAATTGATGAGATGAATATCGGGTGTAAGTCAGTGTTGACAGGGAGGGAAGAAAGCGAAATGAATTTTGACAAAGATAACTGATGAGGGAAACACAACTCATAAAATCTATGCTCACCTGAACATTGCTGCTTGAACACAAGCATTTCGACAAAAACTCTGCATGTATTCAATTGCAATATTCATACGAATTTTGCATTTAAGAAAAACATTCAAAAATATTCTAACAGATTCAAAAAAAGCTGCAAAATTAATGGTGAATTGAGCATGATCACTGTGTGACGATTCTATGGGAAATTATCGGCTATTATATGTCAATTCATTTTTTATCGTGCTATTTTTTCTAATAAAAAAATACATAGATCTTGGTTTCAAATCCAAAGTGTTTCAGTCACTTCGTCTTTCGTTATTTTCTGCTCATTCCGTTACGCATTATCAGTTATTGTTAATGACATTGTCAAACAAACGAAGAAAACATGATATGATCGTTTTTCGAGGGCTCCAAATCTCTTCATAGAATAGTTAAAAGCTTCACATTCTTAATGGCAGATGTGAGAAACGATGTTGAACACACAGAAAGGCTAAACATACTTATATTCAAAGATACGAAAACATGTGTAAAATTTCATCAAAGAATTGTCTTGTTGAAGTTTCTAAACGCTATCAGTATCTGATTCAACAAACTTCAAACATAAATACACAAAATTGATCCACATTCAACAGCAAATTTTTTCCAAATCACTTTTTCAATTTTTGCAATAGCCATTAGTGGGAGGAAAATTTATTAACACTTCCAGACAAATCCAAAATTAGCGTTAGAAATTAACACATCTCCTACGGCAGCATTTCTTACTGTCGGCAGATTAAAAATAAAGGCTGTATACAAGATTTTAATCATTACTTATAAAGTAAAAAAAAAAAATCTTTCGTCGCTTCGCTCTGCTCGGTCGCTGATACTTACTAAAGGCAGTTCTACTGTGCGTCGATGTTATCGTATACGAGTGAGGTCCTTCTTTCATTGAATGAGTATGTGATATACAGTATACATACCTACATGTGCGGTGTCCCATAATGAACACCGAACTTCAATTGAACATCACCTCTGTGTGTTGAAGTTTGAAAATATAGTTTAATCATGTGTGATATGTTTTTACTCCAATTAATAGTTTGCGATTTTTTTTAGAATACTTGAGTGTGTTCCGTCATGAAGCAATAGAGCCGTCAGCAACGCGTTCTAATCGTTACCGAGTTACCAGTAGTGGAGAACGTTACCAAGGCATAATATTCATACCGTTATGGCCGAACTGATAAGATACTGAGATTAACCATCTTTAGGTTTTGCACCAAAGAGCAAACTACCACACTTCCAACCAAATGTTTACATTCGTCAACCAAAAATTTCTGACGTGTCATATCCCTGCATGTGACCAGAAACGGCCACCAAAGTCCTATGATTTTACTTCTTTGTGATTCATTTTACTGAGGGTAAGTAAAATCATAGGCATACACCAGCAAATTATGTTCATTTTCTGAACTGAAAGCAGAAATTAGGAATGCTATTGGAAACTTTGAGTCATGTATTCAGAGTCAATGCAGGTAGATATGTGACCTTTATTGTATTTTAGACATTAACGGGGCATGAAACCAGCCAGAAATATGCAAAATGCACTCCTGTTTATAAAACATCGTTTAAATTATTCACCTTTTTAATTTGGTGACATGTATGAAACAACCTACAATTAGCTACAAAATCATTTGTACTCCCAACAACGTTCAATACTTTTGGTAATTTCTTAGAATTTGATACTCCTATGATTCCAAGCGCTTTAAATGTTATTAAGTACTAGAAAATGATTTAAAACTCAGTTTTCAGGGTGACAGATTTCACTTAAAAGGAACATTATTCAAACTTTTTTTGGTACAAATTTTCGTAGCATCAGAACAAGGAACATAACACCCCTATTGATACCTTTTTTCTTTATAACTTACATTAAACAGTTTTATACTTTTCAATCAGATTTGAACACAAATGTGTTAGAATATTACTAAATTCTTCAACGGCAACTTGTTCTAATTCTTGAAGGTATTTCGAAGCCCGACGGTGTATTTGATATTCAATAGAAGGTCTTATGACCTCTCCTCGGTATAGCTCGGTATAGAGTGGCTCAGTATAGCTTTCTGAAAGCTCGGTATAGAGTGACCAACTCAGACCAGACAACCGCATAATACAGGAGTTTGACACGCTGAAACGCCTTAGTCATTGGTTCATTGGTCAGTTCACTGGTCGGCGAGGAGTGTCAGTTGATTTATGGCAAAATTATGTAACTAAACTAAACTTCTGTATGCTGCAGAGATTTTTCAGAATTTTATGTCTGTTTGCTCTTTGGCTGTTTTGACGTGACAGTTTTCTGTACGTTATTGCTACAAGACAGCATGTGATGCTAGGTGGGTGGTTCACCACAGGTTACATCATGACCGTAGTAAATCATACTATATATAGTGAATTATATATATATATATATATATATATATATATATATATATATATATATATATATATATATATATATATATATATATATATATATATATATACATATATATTTATGTTCTTATCTGATCGAATTCAAACCCATAAAAATGTCAAGATTTGATTTTTGTTAAATTAGTTCGCCACAACTTCCAAATTGCCTTTCAAATTTCGTAGTATTTTTGACGAGCTTCGGACATTTTAACTACATAGTGATACATTTGAAAATTTAGTTATATAATTTGTCTTCTAAAACTGAATATACAATATGATTTACAGATAGTGATATTATGACCATAATTCATGAAAATAGTTCATTGCTGTATTTTTCAATACAAAAACGTCACATTATATGCAACAAAATATGTGTTCATGTTTATTGTAACAGTCCTCTAAGCTGACCCCTGTATAGGTTTGTTTGTTTTTTAGTGCAGTTTATCATCTCTCCAACAACCTCACTCATGGTTACTGTAAAGCACTCCATAATGCGATTCAAATCTGCCAAAGTGCTTGGTTGGCATATGACGATTTGTGTCATAGCCTGGGCCCTGAAAGAGATATCAGGGAGGGAAACGTCTAGTGAGTATAGAGACCAATTGTTATCAGTCTGACGTTAAATCAATCTTTCACCAAACTTGAATGCAAGAAGCTGAAGACACGGAACCAGTACTGCTGCAACCAGTACTACCGTAACTGTACGTCAGATTGTATTCTTTGTCGTAAGACACGTGTGTATGTGTCACTAATGTGTCACACAACACTTGGGTAGTAGGACGTAGTGCCACAATACAGGGAAGGAATGTAAACAATCGATAAAATGGGTAGGAAGAAGTCGAAGCAGCGTGCAAGTCACTGAAGTACGAAATTAGCATCCCACGCTTGAGAACAGAATGATTTTAGTAGACGTAACAGTTGATTTTATGGCAAAGTGGGCGGAGCATATAATAGGGAATAAGAAACCTACTTCTTCTTATTGGCTGAAAAAAGGTACATTGGAATAAGGAAGCCACATGAGGGCAGGGTATGCTCGTATAAAACGTTAGGGACGCTGAGAGTAGAGGGGTAGTTGAAGATAGGTTTTGGGAGGGAAGAGGCGTGAGCAGCCGGTAGCCATATAAGAGGGACTTGAAACTAAATTTTCTGAGGGAAGGTGCGTAACCTGCTTGTAGCCATATAAGGTAATTTTGACGCCTTGGGAATGGGTTGGGCAAAGTTCAATTCGACTCAAAGCGAATTAAATTAAAGCCATCATGCTAATGGGTGGCAGCAGATCTTACACGTGTACTAAAGTGCGTGTGTTGAGGGAATTCTCATTTGTACATTGTTGCAGCACCTAGTTGGCACATACAGCAGGCATACATGCTTTGCCGTGAATTGAAGGACTCAATCACTAGCGTGAGACTTGCTTCAAGTTGACATAAGAGTTGACGGGTTGTTCAAACCCAGTTGCAAGGAAGAACATCCCATCTACTATCCACATCCAGGATGACTTTTGTTTATAAGCCTTTATAAGGAATTTTAATCGTGGCAATCCCTATATAATAAATTTTTAATTAGGCAAAATAAAAAAGGTTAGAAGAACTTCATTCAATTTATTTTCGACCCACAACCGCTAGTTTTGAGCTTTAAATCAATTAATCAAAAGGTTAAAGTAGAGCTTTACTTAATTGTGCGAATGAGACAATCCGTAGGTAGTACGAAATTGAAGGGTGAAAGCATTGGTAGACTACTCCAGACATTTGCCAAAAACAAGGGATTGTCGAGCGAGAGTAGACTACTGTCCTCTAGTCTAGTCTTCTCGTATGATCATATCGCGTTGTCGTCGAGGTGAAGGGGACTACTTGCAGTAGTCCAGTTCAACAGTTTCAAGGCTGCAGCGATGCTGCCCAGATGAAGTGGACTACTCTCAGTTTACCAAGTCCGTATAAGAGACCTAATGTGATTGGTTTTAGTTTTCGTTGTGAATTGTGATTGGTTGGTGTTTTCGTCAAAGAAAATTGTGCACCATCCTTTTTTTGTGGGTGACAAATGTAAATTTCTGACTATTAATATCGAGCTTAAAACATTTAAAATATTTTTTGTTATTGTTTTTGGGAAAATAAAGTCATTGTAAACAACCTCGTAGAACGTGCATCTAACTAATCTTGAGGCTTTACAATTAACTGAAAAGAAAATACATGATATTAAAGCTGATATGAATTTATTTGTTACTGTTGAAATAACATTTACACTATATAGATCTGGGGGACGGCTCATAACTGTAAATAATATACAATAAACTTGCTTTACAGTTTGAAATACATCATTTTAGGTTACCAACGGGTCATAACGTAAGTTTCATGCGTTTCTTGACTTATAATTTTAGTGTACGATTATATTAATCGTACATATGTGTGGCTATCAAAATCACTTAAATATTATTTACACTTTCAGATTTTGTGATAATTATTATAATACATATTATGGACCAATATTTACACTCCAAACAATGAACACATCAGGCATATTTTGCTACATGAATTTCAAAAGAGCAGTGCAGAAAGTCCAGCAGCATGATCGCTCACGAACACATACGGAAATCATTTGGTAACCAAAAGGAGTTGTAGAAGATGATTTCAAGTTTCAAAAAGGAAGCCTTTAGTCTTAAGGACGAGCTAAGAAAATAATTCTCAAAAAGACTCATTTTTGAAGAACTTATTGCTGGCTACCATTGATGATTCTTTCAAAACAACTAGAGCAATGAGCAAGAAGTTTAACTTGAGCTGTATGACCAAATAACATGAAATTATAAGAATTGCTGAAGTCTCCAATGCTGGAAAATGGATTCCACGCGATCTTTCAGAGAACAATTTCCAACAGCGCGTGAACTGTTGTCTTACTACGTTATGTTCAATTTAAAACCCAATTCTTAGATAGAATCGTTACTGGAGGTGAGAAATGGATATCGTACAATTATGTTAAACGTAAAGGACTGTGGCTCGACCGTAATTCCAACCTTATTCCACAGCCTCGACTTAGTCTGCAGCTGAAAAAATTTCTGCGTGTGGCGGGACATATACGGAATTGTTCATTATGAGCTGTTACGTGGCAATCAACCCATAACTTGTTCACTGTACTACCAGAAGCTATGGCGTTTTAAGACTGTTCTAAAGGAAAAACGACCTTGGTCGGTAAACAGAAGAGGAGTGATCCTGCACCATGACAATGCCAGACCCCACACTTCAAGAGGGACGAAGAATCTCATTGAACAGTTTTGTTGGGAAGTTTTGATTCACCCACCATGTTCTCTCGATCTTGCTCCTATAGATTAAAATCTCTTTATAAGCCTACAGAATCATCCTTCTGGACAAATGCTTACTTCAAGAGAAGAGGTTGGAATGAAGCTAGTTTTTTTAGTCAAAACCAAATGAATTCTATGACAGAGGCATCAAAAAGCTTATACAAAGGTGGAAAGAAGTCATTAGTGACAATGGGGACTATGCCAATGATAAAATAAATCTTGGTTTTGCTGAATTTTCATTCCAACCAAAAAATGGACAGAACTTTCGTTTCAAAAATTGACTGAACTTTCGTTGCAACCCCGACATAACTTTTTTTGAGATTCTTTTATCGACTAGTTTTATTCGTGTTGTTTCATCCTTACACGTAAACCAGCGTGGTCGACTGGTGAACGAATCTGCTTGAGATGAAAAAGACGCGATTTCGGGACTCTACTGTCCTGGTCTTTTTGTGCATCACCGTTGTCGGATAAAATGATTTTACGGCCAGGGACTTTGGTACCGACTTAAGAAAGGGCCAAAAGACGTGTTCCTATCGCATCATTCTATTTCTCTTACTAAATGATCTCGTTAGAAATAAATAATTAGCTGTAAAAACTCTTGGTATACGAATCACAAATATATTGAAGCCTAATTTCTTCTTTGAAATCTGAAGTTTACTTGAATTTTCCACGCTATTAATAAATAATGCCAAGTTTCGTGTATGACTCTATTATTATCAACCGAAATTCAAACGAATCAAGTTTTTCATGTCTAATTCGAAACTCATGTGCATGATTTTGTTGAGGAAATTCAACTTAGGCCTCTATTTGCCTCAAATAACTCCTTTTGTCCTAACTTATCCTAGTTTTAAGCGCCTGACAACCAATGATTTTAAAGTCCATAATTTCTTTATCTTAAGCCAAATGGAAAAATGTCCACATTCATGCTGTAACTATGACCTTTCATTAGATACAACATTCATTCAACAAAAATATCTCCCGTGAAACAATGGATATCCAACGTCAGTTTTCAATTTATCCAGCTTAAATCGTAACCATAAAATTTTAAAACAAATTTTGAGTGGTTGCTTTATAAGGCCTAAATTATTCACTCAATGCACAGGCTAACACTTGTTTCGGTGGCGATAGTTTTGGAGCTGTTATAACGTATATTTCGAGTGCTAATTTCACATATGCCGTCCATTTTCTCTAACACCTCCATTTTTCGCGAAATATGCGTCGATTTATCCGTATTAACCCATTTTATGTTTCTCACACGAATCATATATTAAAAGAAAAACTGTAAATAGTTTACTGTCACGAATATACAAATGTATGGAACAAAACCTATTATAAGTTCAAAACTTTTTCTTCAAAATAATGCAAGTGAAATCATAAATAAGACGAGCATAATTTTCGGAATTTTGATCTATGGAACATTCGTGAATTATTAACTTCGGTATACAGTTGTTTTATTAGTTCTATTATCAATCTGTCGTCCTATGCGTATCCAATCGTCCGTGATAGTGATCTTTCATTGTCTCAAGACTCTAGTAAAATCTTTCACCCTGCTGTGCGCATGCAAGCGAAGACTCCTACCTACTCCTCTGCTACCCCTGTCATCTGCTACCCTGATTCTTTAGATCTTTAGTTAGCTGCGCTTGAAAACGAAACCTGAATGTCTATCTACGTAGCAGCAAAACACCGACACTGAGCAGGCCTGTGCGTGAAGCTATGTACCAGGGGTTTATGGACTAAGGAAGGAGTAAAATGGAACATTAAAATACAAGGGTTACTAGACTTAAAATTCGTGAGAAGAACCACACACAACAGTCAGTAAGACTCCATTCACAGGAGTCGGAAAACTCATTTCCATGTGTCGAAAATCCATTCTAGCCCCAAGGTCCTATCAGGGAATGGCTTTAAACTGTTCTCCGACCATTATTTAACCCATTAGTCTTCAAACTTTTAACCGCTGCGACCACATTTAAAAGATTTTATTTATGTACGACCATTTAAACGTTAAGAAAATAAAGAATAAAATGTAAATATACGAAAAAAATTTAATGTTTGTAAAAAAGCGGGTATACTGTACAAAAAAAAACATTTAAAATGTTTGCATTTTATACAGTAGACCCAAGAAGTCTATAGATACTATAAGTGCATTAAATAATGTCACTTACATTTGATTAATGGGATTGATGCTCCTGCATTTTCTTACACAGGTCAAATCTGGGCTCTATTTTTGTGAATGTTGGTTTAAATACAGTTTCAATATTTACTAATTTAGATCGCTGTTTTGTGTTGAGACTAGTTAATACCGAAAAAGCCCTTTCACACAAATATGTTGACGTGAAAGGTAGAAGAGTATCCATTGCTAGTCGTAACAAGTTTGGATATTCAAATTTGATGCCAACGCAAAACGAATTTAGACTTATTTTAGCAAACAGTTCTTAGAGAAGAATCAAGAAAGTTCTGCAAATTTTTCTTGTGCCTGTAGTGTGAGATGACACTTTTACGACTTTATCATCAAATGCATTTTGGATCCAATCAAATCGGCTCATGTCTGATTCTTGGAGAAAATATCTTTTAAATTTTTCCCCTAAGCTTACCAAGTTCTTAGTTAAAATTGGCTTCATTATTTCAAAATTTAGTTAGTTTTCTATGATGAACTCTTTCAGACTTGGAAACAATTCACACAAGTTGCGTTTTACATTCATCAACCATACATTACCTCTCTTCAGGGAAGCCTGAATTTTTGAAGTTAATGTAAGAACATTTGTATTTTTGGCTTGTAATGATATATTGAAGTCACTAAGCTTGTCAAACATATCTGATAAATAACGAAGTTTGGAAAGCCAATTTTCGTTTTGGAAATGTTTCATCAAATCTGAGTCGTTACCAGATAAAAATAACGTGACTTAATTTTTTTAAAGCAATCAGCCTTCTTGAAGTCCAACCTCTTAAAAGCCATCGAATGTCAGTCTGAAGCAGCTTGGAATCAAAATTTGAACCCATTTCTTTACACAAATTGTAAAGAGCCGAGTATTAAGTGCACGGGTTTAGCTGTAATTGATTATATTAACTGAATCTTGTCACACTACACACAATTCTTCGTTATTGTTTTTAGTTTCTAGCACCTCTCAATGAATCATGCAATGAGTGAAGGTTATACCTTCATTGCATACAGACCTGACATTATTGTGGAACCCCACATTCTTCCCTGCCATTGCTACCCATACCTTCCCTCTACCTTTCCTCACATGATGAGGGGGGGGGTGACTCAGTATCTTCCTAGCCTAGCTGCTGAAATGGAAGAAAACATTGAAAGCGAATCGCATGTGTTCGAATGCCTGTCCGTCACTTGCACAACACTGCGTACAGATCGACAAGTGGGAGAGGTCAGAGATCGAAACTCGAAACCTAGCCAGTGTATAAGCCACCAGTTCGAACACAGTCGTCTCTTAGAAAAAATATCTTCCCATCTCGGCAACACTCGTCACTGGGACTAGCTAGAGTGGTCAAAAGGGGAAAATATATTAGCGCCAATCGATTGAGTACGGTTAGTATTCCTAGAAGTAGGTTAGTGTGAATTTATAGTGCACGTATTTACTGTGTAATTGTAATGTATACCAAACTTGAATTTTTTTCTAAATTCCCTGGATACTGCAATAGGGTCTGTGGTGGAGTGACCCCAACGGTGGGCAACTTAGGTTAGGCTTCGTACATTTTACCGTGCCTTCTAGTGATAATGACTGTACGAAGTGAAGATTTGCACCGGCTAGGTAATTGCACTCAACGTGTTGGGGAAAAATGAATAATATTAATGGTTTAATAATAATTTACAATTAACATGACAAAATACTATGCTAAAAGGCATCCTAATTAATGAACATGTTAACAGAGGGCTTGCTAGCGACAGAGCACAGACAGATTCTTATGCAACAGAAACTATTTTCAACCGGGCTGGAGGGTGCAGAACTGAACGTCTGACAAACTGCGACTGAGTTTATGTTTCTACGACTAAAGAAATTTATCCACCTCTGCCGTAATAATTGCGGCGTTACCGCCAAAAACGGATGTATATTCATCTTTATTGATAGTCAACAGTTTAATATTAGTTAATATTAGTACCAGTGAAGTTTTCCTCATAGTCCAGCTTAGAGTTAAATCTAATGCTTTTACATTTTGCAGTCAAGTAGAGACAATGGTTGAATGTGCGTAGCTCCGAAGCAAGGAGTTAACATCTCGGAAGTTCCAACGATGCTAACTACTGGGTTCTTAAACCCAGTTCGTAGAATAGTTTACGGTTTATATATGTAAATTATTATTTACTATGTAGTATAGTGTATTAATTCACTATATATACCATGCGTAGATAACTATATACGTATTTAAGTCGTTCGTTTTACCTAAATCAGGGCTGAAAAATCTTGCAGTGGCAACGCTGCAACCGAACTACACTACGCAGTCTGTCCTGTCGGTACCTGTACTTGATGCACACGGCTTGTGAATATCATACGTACATGTCTACGAGCTTCCATACATGTGCATTAAAACACCGGCATGAACGTAGCTCTTTTCACGTTTACATAGCTGTACTTACATCTTAGTGCCGCCCGAAATGTGCCTACAAATCTTTTCGTAGATTTTGCATCTCTATAAAGTTGTATAGATGCAATTTTTTGCGGTAGCGGTGAGAAAATTCGGCCATGTGCTTTAGAAGAAGTTCTAACTCACATTACAATATTTCTTTATCGTCTCAACAAGGCATAAAAACGCAAGTAAAAGAATAATTTGTAAAATATTTGCATCGCAATGCTGTTTCATTTCACAAAGGTGAAGTGTCGCATCAAGCCAGAAATATATAGTATTGAAACCTAAAAAGGAATATATCCAATACACTTGTTTGCAGTATGATCAAATTTAAATAATTTCTGCTATCCATAGCTAGAAACATAAAGATCCGTTTTGGTGATTTATTTCTTCTATGTACCTAATTCAGGTTAAACATGTGCTTAATAAACGTATTAAATGAATCGTTTAGATAAATTAAGAAATAGATGTCATGAGAATAGAATTTAGCAATGCTATAAGTTTGAGATGTGTAAATGTACGGATGAATATATAAAAGTTAAATAAAAAATAAGAGAAACGTTTTTTTCAGTTTATATGGTCATCGAAATTAGATATGAAACATAAGTTTTATATATGAAACGTAAGATTTTTAATGAGACTTTTTACAGGGGGGTTGGACAGCTTCTACTTAATCACCACTAAGGGTGGACATCAAAAATAGTTCAAGACCTCTGAGCTAGAATTTCGGAGCGGAGGGGTTTAATAAAGGAAGACATGTAGAACGAAGTCTTTTCTTTTTTATGTTGACGACTGAGTGAGCTGCAAAAAGATTATAAATGTCATGCAACCTTAAGAAAAACTGAATGAAGCTTCGAATTGTTTTCACTAATGTATATTGGGCTTAACTTGTGAAGATGAACAATTAGAACAAAAATATTGAGGTGTATCCTCCTCATTTAAAGTTAAATGAATATATTTCCTGTGTTTGAGTCTGTGCGTGTGCCTGTCGGCGATTATGGTGTGTGCCTTGCTAATGCTAGCATAGTGGTGTATGTGTATGCTTTTTTCTGTCTTGAGGATATGTTCGCATCAGTGGTGATTGCTGCATGTGGTTGGGAGGCGTTTGTGTTAGAATTTATGTTTCTGATGGTTTTATAGAGTTTGCTAAAGTTTGTCTTGTGGTCTAGTGATTCGACGAAATTTTCCAGTTTTCTGTTTGCTTTTTAGTAATTTTTTCCGTGATTTGTTCGTTCAGATCATGGATGTGTCGTGTGGCTTGGTGAGTGTGTGGAATGGGTATATTTCTGAGATCGTTACATTCTCTGATTAGTGTATATACTTCATGTGTGAAGTTTGGGTTATGATGCTTTCTGTTATCTTTGGGAATGTGGTTTTTGTTAGGTTTTGTGATGATAGCTTTGAATTCTGCTACCGTTTGATTTATGTCATTTATGGGGTTGGTGTTCAGTGCTGCGAAAAGTTGTTCTGTTTGTTCGGTGAAACTTTCCCATTTAGCTTATTGCAGTTCATGTGTGTTTGCCTGGGATGGGTGGTGAGGTCCTTGCCAGTGTGTGCTGTGACGATGATAGGGAATTCGTTTTTTTGTATAATAATATATACCTTATCAAAATGTAAAATCCACCAATAGTATTCACACTTAAAAGCGCAGTAACTTTTATAATAATATTCGTATTCTTCATTTGCCCCATCTTTTTCTCGTGACATCAGATGGATTGTTTTTTTTTTTAATTTCAAGTTGAACAATAATAAACTATGAATTAACTTAGAACGTAAAATGTGAGTCTCATCATGTGCAAATACATGTGTATGACTTTTTCTCTGTTCGATGGCCATGTATGTAAATAAATTAATTATTGATGTTAATGTGATATGTTAAATCACATTAACAATCACATTATGTTAAATCAAATGTCAAATAAATGAATTCATGCTGCATACTTACACTATATGGTAGGAACATTATTTTCGCTTATACCAATTATACCTATGTTATAAAGACTTTTCTTTTGAGAAAATTTATTCATTATCTTTTTTCCTCATGCACTGCACTCTCTATGAAAGAAAAATACGAATAACTGGCAAAAAGCAAATCTATTCAGAAGTTTGAAATTTCTGCCTGGTGACATAATAGTTACGACTAGTGAAAATAGCATTAAAACAAGCGTCCACTTGTAAAATGAGTTAAATGACAAGTTTTGCTGATTATAAATTGAAAACTTTGAATAGAATTCATAGTAGTATATCATTTCGTCAAGTTATTAGTCTGGTCCGATTTCCCATTTCGGCTGAACAGTCAAGCAGAGGAAACAGCTAAAAATTCGAGGAATTTGCTAAATGTTCCTCAAAAATCACATGAGTAAATGCAAGTCCTGCAACGCTGTCACGTACGGCAATGAAATTTTCTGAACACATGGATATGTTTGACCAGGAGAAATACATTCCACAGAGGTAAATTTCCATAAAAAATTATATCCATATTCCAACATCTGGAGGTGGAAAAGAATATTGAAAGTGAATGTTCAGTTATTAATGGTAATTACATTTAATAGAAATCCCAAAGTAACCGACCTTAAAATATGTAGTGCAATTCTGCTGCATGAGTTATTAACAAAAATTACAAACCTCAGCAATGTTTCATCCGTGATGAGTCAGAACTGCTTTGGTTGAAATTGTCAATGCTTGCATATTTCACTGTAAACGAGTTTCCTCAGTTTCAAGTTAGTAAGGATACAGTAACCCTGCTTTTAGGCAATAACGTTGCTGCACCCGACAAAGTGAAACCCTTGCTCCTACGTATCGCTCAGAAAACATGACCATTGGTGAAAGGTGAGAACAAAGTTTATAAGTAATAAGGCCCATTAATGAAAAACTTCGTGTCACAGAGAATAAATACATCTCTTGAGTGATGCTAATATAGCGCCTCTTTGGTCAACTGGTAAGCGTATCCGCTTCCGAGTGGAAAAGACCCGCGTTCGAACCCCGCTACTGCTGCCTCATCCTAATTTATTTATTCTACTTACCCTCCGTTCGGATATAATTTTCACAATGATCTCGACAACAAAGCCATGTTCTAAATTGAGCCTCTGCATTTGATACACGTTTCACTGACCTCTATCCTCACATACAAGTGGCATTTATGTCAAGTATTCAAACGTTCCTCCTAGAACGTTCAAGGTAATATCTGTTTTTGGAAGAAATAGTATTAATACTCATTTAGTGTTGAAATTCATCGTTCGGTCTTGACTTTTAACACGTAGACAATAACGTAACTTCATGGTTAAGGAACAAACTGAAGGTAACAGTAGTAAATTCTACTATTACCTTCTATATACTTTTCATAGATATATTAGCTAAACAATACGCTTTCAATCATTAACAATAATTTAAATTCGAAGATCTTATGTTTTCGGTTTCAGTACCTAATTGAAAATTTTGAGAGTGTTAAATATTACGGTACTGAGCAATTCGAATTGTTTTGTTGTACATACCCATTTCATTAGTTTACTAGATTCAATGATCATTTATTTTTGCTCGTATATTTTCAACATTATCAGTTATTGTGCTGTCATTGATTAAATTAGCCGTGTAATACACAAGCACCTTTCGACTCCATGCACACAAAAGGTAGTTCAAATAGCGATTCGACTTTTTTTTGTCACAATCACGCCTGCACATTAGAAATTATTTTCACACATGCAATGATAATCTATTTTCCAATTGTTAGACTTCGAATAAAATCGACTACTGTTTTTTGTCAAACCTTAAATGTGAATAATCATGCAAGATGCAACCTCCAATTCCTTTGTTTCTAACGACTCATTGGTGCTCTTTCTGTCAGCAGAATTTCTGAGTTGTTTTAAACCCAGAACCTTAAAGTAACTTAAAGTAACGTTTTAAAGTTTTTCTTGATCATTATATTACTAGCTCACCATCCCCCTTACTCTAAGAATGTTAACCTTAAGAATTTGAAAAACCAATGTACTAAATGTCTATGTACTGTGTACTTGATTGGAAATAAAGATTGTTTTTATCATAATAGATGTACTCAAAAAATACTTTAATATTCAGGAATTTCAAAATTTAATCGGGTTGTATTACATTCTGTGTGTATCAACATTTTTGGAGCGAATGGATTCAGTATTTGTTTTCCTTTAGCTGAGATCCCAGTGTTAACATTGCTATAGTTACTATTTAAAAAGTTTTTCTGGTTTAAACAAACTATAACGGAAATTTATGACGGTAGGACAGTACTTAAAGGTATCAGACAAAATTAAGTAAACTATAGAATTACCTTGTCTATAAAAATTGTTGCTTCATTACACAGAAGCAACAAACCCTATTCAATTGAGTGCGACATTGACACCCTCACATTTTCTGTTGAGAAAAGTTTTTCTTGCATATACTCGTATGAACGAGCTTGTTTTAAAACTGCGTTTTAAAATTAAAACAAGTGCTTGCATTCTTATATTTAATATTTAAAGTACACAGAGATATTTAAAGCATACCAAACTATTGATTGAGCTGGAAAATAATTTATTTGGACTAAAATAATTACACCAGAAGGAGGAGGGGCGGGACCTAGCCCTCTCGAGCAACAAATTGCAGACCAGCTTTAAAAGACGCCTAGGTAGAGCTGTGTTCGCAAAGCAGGGCAAAAATACGTGTTCGGCAGGAAATCTAGAGAAGACTACTGTCGAGTAGTCACCTTTAGTTGTCCCGTGCTGTCGCTGACGCAGCGATTACAGAGGCGACTACGATCCAGTAGTCTACTTTATATTTTCCACGGGAAAAATGTAAATAGTCCACTAATGCAGTCCACCCTTCAAATGTTTTTGAATCTGTTTGAAATACTATTCACTTCCCTACATTTTCTTATTAGAAACCTTCGGAGTTTCTAAAATAGTTTGAGGAAATGTAATTATGTGTTGAATTTAGTTTGGTTGTATTTTAAATTTTCCACAACCAGATTCTATGTAGTAAATGTAAATTTTAATGCTTCCTCTTCCATCTACCATACGTTTGATTGTGTTTCATGCAACTGCATTTCAGAGCACACAAAGTATTGTCTAGAACTAGGGAAAAAATATTAAAACCGTAAAATCTTCAGAAATGTAAATAATTTTTATTTGATTTTCATTGGATGTAATCATACAGTTTTTGAACTATTTTGCAATATTTCAGGTGACCTAAATAGTACTTACATAGTTGTTTGACACTTTATTGTATTTTAATTGTCAAAAATTAAGGAACAAAAATGTAAAAATGTGTGAAATTTTAAAATCACTGGTTTCATCATAATAACAGATAACGAAGATATTTGCTGTTGTCATCATTGCAATATTTGTATCCCTGCTCAAAGTAATCACATGTGATGCAGCTGTTGAAGCAGAAATTATGAAATTACAAAAAAATCAAACAATTAAACAAAATGCTAAACCGGTAGATTATTTTAAAAATCTTTTGAGCTGAATTCTGAGACATCATAATACAAATGGTAGGCTAAATAATACACAAAAGCCGGATAGACTAAGGAAAACTACAATAAAAGAAAACAGGGTTATACAACGCCTAGCGCAAAATACTTTTCTAACTGAAAGTAATATTTCAAGTTAAATTAAAATTGTTACAAATGTGTCACAACAAACTGTGTCCTTGCTATTGTGTGAAATAAGCCTTTACGAAAGATCTCAGAAAGTCTCACTGATACGTAAAGAACCAGACAGCAAGATTGATATTTGCAGAGAAACGTGTCAGTTGATAAGAATATGTGTAGTAGAATAAGGCGATAGGAACGAGCAATTTGGTCCATTCATGGGCTGCTACCCAAGTCCGAAGCTGTCTAAAGTAAAGGTATCAATCATGTACGTACATCTAAATAACACAAGCCAATTCAGTCACGCACAGACATTTCAGTCACTCACATGTGCCACAATCATTCACTGGCCCCAGGAGTTATTGAACGTGGAATAAGTACGTTATATTAGTGGAGAGTTGCTAATCCAATATTTTTCGATGTCATTTTTAAATTTATTCACAGTGCCACCAGAAACGACGTTCGCGAGCAGCTAGTTCCAAGTTGAGGTGATTTTTAATGGAAAGAAGTTTAAAGCTGGGGATGTCATGAAGTTTCGTATTATTAATTTTTAGCCGTTATTTCTGGTTTGCACGTTACCATTTCTGTCGAAAAGCCCTTCCATAGTAACATTGTTAACGCTATTGAGATAGTGATAAGTCTCAATGAGTTGTACTCTCAGTCTTTTTTGTTGTAGAGAACAATTGAAACAACGTATTATCAGTGTTTTATCTAAAATTAATTTATTTGCCAGCGATAGGAAACAGTTTATACAAAACTGATCAAAGTTTGAAATCAAATTATATAAAAAACACAAACTGTAGAGTTTGGGGGAAGAATGATGGTTTTTGGGATGATAACAGGCTTGAGTACATCACCCTTTGCGCGCTTTAACACTAGGGTTAATGCCGATGCTTACAAGAATGTGTTAAAACAACATGTTGTGCCAGTTTTGCAGAACTCTGGAATTGATTAATTAATGTTCCCTGCCACCATGCAAAGCTCGTTATGGACTATCATAATGATCAAGAAGTCGAGGTTATAAATTAGGTTTTTGGAGAGTTTCGACGTTAATCGAATAAAAGACCTACAGAAGACTTTGGGACTAAATGTTACAGCAAATAATCCAACAACAGTCGAAAATTTGTGGCTAAAATTACGACAGAAATGGGCAACGAATAGAATTCCTCAATGTCAAGATTTGCTAAAATCCAACGTTCATAGATGCACTGTAGTGATTGAGAACAAAAGTTGCAGTACTATTTAAATTTAAGAAAAGCTGTGAACTGTTTGATGATCATGTGTTGGTAAAAACTTTATTTTGTGCCCCGATTTTGGACACTCAATAAGTGATAAAATGTTTAACAACTACGGAAGTTTTGTTTAGGTCACCTGGAAATTGGAAAATGGTTCAAGTACTGTGAAAAATTTCCTTCAGTGAAACTTTCAAAAGTATTGATTCATATTTTTTGAAGGTCTGGAATTTCCTTAATTTTGGACGGTACTGTAGGTAGTGTACGATTCCCATTAAAACACTTCACTGCAATAATTACCAATTTACGTCTGATTCGAATGATATCACTTGATGTGAACATTTATAATCGTTTTCATATTTCCACAATCGTTGTCATATTTTATAATAATCGTTGTACGACGTGCAATTTATATACTAAATCTTTAACGCTGTCAAAACTAGTGCACGTTTTCTTTACTCGTATTTCAAAGTATGTTTCTTCCCTGTTTATTGGTTGCTGCCCTCCGAGTGATGTTGATTTCAATTAATAGAACATCTTTAACTTATGTTCTAGTGTTTTAAAACTCTCTTTCACAATTTTTCGCAGGTTTGTCACAACATTATTTCTCGCAACACCCGTCACTGGTTTGTTGTTAGTTGAATTTGTTGCATAGTATTCGAAGATGAACTCTAACATATAAGCCTTAATTTCACATTGATTTCCAAACTAGGAGTGTAATCATATTCATTCAAGTTCGAATAGACGGAAGATCTTTATAATTTCCACATCCCTACTCACAAAACACTTCTAACATCATTGCACTAACAACTTTTGGTTGCTTTATATGGTGCTGAACTGGAGTATGCGGGCTACTAAACTGGAGTCTGGAGTCAATTTAAAAGTATTCAGATTTCAGGATTGCTGCTGGTGACATTCTTACCCTCTCGATAAAAGCGATAATTATCATTGATTTTCATATTTTTTTAAATACACTTCGATCAAAATATAGCATAAGCTCTACTTGTTTTAAATATAATCGTATTGTACAGGGTGGGACAACATAATTGCCTTTTTCAAAGTTCTTTGCTTTGATAAAATGAAAATTTTGTTGCTGCACCCTGTATTTAGATTGCATTTTTTTGTCGGAATAAATTTTCAGGTGTAATAAAGATTCTTCCGTTAATTAATATTATTGTTAAAGTGGAACTTGCATTAGGTTGATTAAATTTAAAGCTGAATTGAGAGCATGGATTGAACCTTATTCTGAGATAAGGGTTGTAGCTGCAGTTTAACTAGGTTTTGTCTTTGTACTAATTTCATAATAAAGATCAGCTTGTTTAGCCTCGTTGTTATTTTATGTGGTACTCATTGATCTCAACTAAATTTTCACTCCATGAATGATCAGGTAAATCATTAGAATATGAATGAATGGAAAAATGGGAAAAACTCTAGGTAATAGTTTGAGAAATCCATAAGAAAAAGTACCATAAGTCGAAACATACATTGGTTAAATAATACTTTTGTAGACCATGAATTTGATTTTTGTTGTAGTTATTGAATGCAGCCCAGAAATGTCAAAGATTACTCTCACAATGTACATACTACAATTTCCCCAATAAAAAATACATCATACCGAATTTCGTTGACACACACCATTTTGTTTAAATTAAATTCATACTTATTTTGAATACTTAAGTTAAGTTGATGTTTCATTAATAGGTTTTTACTGCCTACTTTGTGAGAATTGAAGATAAACACAGTCCGATAAATCAGTTTTTGAGAAAGTAAAACATTATTCATCTAAGACAAAAATCAACCATATTTTTTAGAAGTTCTCTAGCCATAACAATGCAGTAAATCACCTGCTAGAAAGTTCCCTTTCTTCTGAGATTGAACACCATGCAAAAAGCATACCCCTGAAAATGAATGATTTTTATCCCTTCCATAACCATTTAAAATCAGTAATCAGATTTTGAACTTGATGGTGGTTTGTTATGCGGACTTTAAGTAATCTTTATAATGTCGTACTGATGAAAGATATCAGGTATAATGGGTCATAGTTATTGGGTGCTTGTTTTCCCCTTTTTGAAAATGAGATCGACATTGTACTACTTCCAATCTGCCGGAATAATTTCAGTTTCGAGTGATAGAGTGAAGATGTTTGCTCAGGGTTCGCTAATTTCTTCGGTTGTTTAGGTTAAGCAAGGTTGTCGGATCCAGTTGATTAATATAAGACTGAATGCTTAAGTCATTTTTCTACCAGTCCTATCGCCAATATATCGTCTGATACGATTTTCTGTGGTTCTGCGCTGTGAGGTCGCAGGTTTTCAGCTAAGTCATCGTATGTAAATATATAATCAAATTTGTGACTTTGCATTGTTGTCGGTTTGAGTTGAACCAACAAGGTTGGTCAGTGGTCCAATAGTATACCTTGTGAGTCGTGTGTCATTTGTGTATTTCTAAAAGTTCTTCGGGTTAGTTTTGATTTGTGCTGCAACTACAAGCTATTTATTTCACGTTGCTTATCTTATCCTTCGTTTTACGACCCCGTAGGTACTGATGTGCTCGTAACGATAGGGTTGTGTTTGATATCTTTTAAGTCTTCTGTACCATTATTGTCTGCCATTAACAAGAAGCTTAATTTATGGTAAAACCCAATGGCTGATTTGATCAGTTTTGATGAATGTGGTGCTTCGTTACGGTTGCTATATATTTTCAAAGTATCATGTACCATTCCCCGGCGTTTTTTCACAATAATACTTCGTAATCGAATTCGGAGCGTGGTAAACAAACTTATGCATCATAATTCAATTGTGGTCGAGCATGCAGTTCATAAAGATATTTTATTAAAATCCTTTATGATTCACTTTTTAATAACACTGAAAAACCAAATCTAATTTTTGATAGATTTTCTACTTAATTGCTATGCTTTACATCTTCAGTGATTATACCATTTTTTTGTGTTGTTACTTCAATTTTCGTGTTACTCGTTGTTTGTTCCAAATTCCAGTTATTATCCCCGGTGTACATAGCTGAACATCAATCAATGTTGAAGCGCATTTGCCTGGCTTCGGTCTATTGGTATAGCAGGTTATGGTCTGTTTGAGCAATTACTCTGTATCGGTCAGTAAACTATCTATGGCAGAGTTTCGTGCAGTGTACGAACATGTTGATTTAACTAATGATCCCGACATTAACAAGGTCATTGGTGCTGTTGATTTATTGGAAAGACCTTACACGCTCACTTCAGAGACCCCTGATGTTACTTTTGTCGAGTCACTAAATTGGTCATAAATCGCTATTTATTGAGTTCGATAAGAAAACCAGGTTCGCATCCATGAAAAACGGTTTCCTTTAATACCATCACCATTTTTGTTTTCTACCTCCCTATGCTACAGACCTTGGTCGAAATTTTTTGAGAAGTCTAGGTATACCAGGTATACAACTGGCGTTCTGTCGTAAATACATTTAACTTCTTCATACATAGAACTCAATGAGGTTTGTAGACTTTTACGCTTTTCTGGAATTTGAGTTAGATGTTTGCAATCTAATTTAGGGCTAGGAGGTGTCTTACTATTGGGGCTGTGAGTAGTCTCTTTATTTCCTCACTCATACTAGATGTCAGGAGGACTGAATGATGGTTTTAGGATGCTGGTTCATTCCCTTTTTTCAACATAAAAGTGACATTCGTATGCTTCCCATCGTCATGGACTAGCTTCGTTTTGAGCGAACGATTGAAAATGTTCACTGATGGTTCTCTATTTACTTAGGCTTTTTCTTCAAGTATTGGAATAAGCGGTAATCGGGTTCGGTCAATTTATTCATGTTTAATTGTTTTTACCGCTTTCACTACCAGTTAATAGATCGGTGAGTTCGAGTAAGTGCTTTGCTTTCCGTATGTCTAACCATTCCTTGGTACAAAGTCTCAAAAGTTGTAGTAGTGGTTATCCGATTGTGATTGCTATCCCTTTAGAGAGCTGAACTCGTTATAAATACATACTTCTTCTAGGTCTGGATGTGATCCAGTCAGCTGGAGTAAACTCTACATGACGGCCACCTACCGTGATGTAAAATTTTTCGTCAACACCCGAGATTTTACTTGATGTAATATGGATACTAATCAGCTTTTCCAGATAATAGGTATAAATTGAAAGGGGAATGTAGCACACTCATGTAAATATGTAACGTCTTCCCAGCATTTTGATTTTGAAACTATCAACATCTAGACCATTAACATTTGTAGGTCGGTAAACTTTGCGCTTGTCTGTAACTTCTATGGCAGTAATAAGTGAGAGCTGGGTAAGTTTTTCGATATTGATACGATTAAACTACACTGCTATGACCCCTAATAACTGATCGAACGCTTTGTTGCAGTCACGGTAAAATGAAAGTGTGATCATCTTACCATTATACTACAAATATGTGTATCGTTTTTTTTAATACGCTATGTTTTCCTCAGAAAATCATTACCGGCTCATTTTACAATTTTTCGTTTCTAATATATTTTCGCCGAATGAGACAATGAAGTGCGCAACGAGCTGCAAGAACTTTAGAAAATTAACCTGAATTCCAAAGTAGTTAAATTTGTTCGAAAATGCACAATTAGGACAATTTCTCTTACAGCAGTAGGAGAAGAGAATGATTTCATAGAATGATGAAGAACATTTTCAATTAACACGTTTGTTGCGATGCAACCCACCGGTGGGTCACTTAAGTTAGGTTCTGTAATTTTTTCCAAGTCTTTTAGTGATTATGTGTACAAAGTAAAGATTTGCACCGGCTAGGCAATCGCAACAAACGTGTTAAGATACCCAAACACTTGCTAAAAACTCTAGCAAAGACAAATACTGTAAATGCAAGACTAGTCACAACGTGAACAAACAACATTGAACTTTTGTACCAAATCCCTGTCCTGTGGGCAGGTCACGTGAGAAAATGACTGAACACAAATTCCCTTCAGTCCTTTTTCTTCCTCCGCGTAACTATTGAGGAATTCAAAAGAAGAAACGACGAGGGATTTCGCTTGAGCTTCCTTCGAAAGAAAGATGAAAGGTTTCTTGACTCAGTGTTGTATTTTCTTCTATTTTATTTATTTATTGTTTTTGTGCTTTCACATTCAAATAAAAACAGAATAGAATGAATTATTTCACATTAACGTACTATTTTCGAACGCTACCAAATAATATAAATTAATTTTCAATGTCTGCAGTAAAACTTAACTAATATCTCTAAACATCAATTTCTCTAAAATTTAGAAGGCATACTATCACTGTAGAAAAAAATTAGTACATACTGCTCTAAGAGTTAGTTACTGTAATTTGATCATTTCAAATGAAACAGTATAACCTAAGGAATTTGAGTGTTTAGTATAGTAGGTATACCATGTGACTAACTTTAGGGAACGCTGAATCAAAACTTAGTCAAAAAATGTTAGTGATACATTGTTCTCAACTGAAAGATTTGGATGCCTGCAAACACGAACGTGATCTCCGTGACAAGGAAACTGCCTATCAATTTAGTTTAGTTGTTCGGGCGTCAGATTTGTCAGCTTCCTTTCTCGTTTAGTTTTCATCTTTCAGTGTGTTCTTCATTCCATCCGAATCGTTTTCTTACGATTATAGATATCATGGGTATCGTAAAAATTCATTTACCAGTGCTTAACTTAGTTGAAAGTCACAGCAATACAATTATCACAGATGCGCAAATTATCCAGTACATGTGACTTGGGTAGCAACCTAAAAATCAACCAAACAGCTCGTTCTTGTTGCCATGTTCTATTTTATTATATTATAAATGTTATAACAAAATATGTATCTGGTATTGTTTTATGTGTGTAAATACATGCATATCCATATGATTTCTAATAGGATTCTTTTACAGACTCCAACTGCATTTTTATTTGTGTACAAACTTTAACTTCTTATTCATCCAAATGTATAAATATTTTTCTCAGAAACATAGCTGACAAAGGGCAAAAGCCAGAAAGCTCATTCAAATTTGATAGCATACAACATCAAAAAAATTTGTTGTTGCACTCATATACATATTTTTATCACAACTCCCTCTGGTCGCAAATATTTGGTGTGCTGGTAAAAAAGTAGTATTCGCGTTGTAGTTTTTTATGAATAACTCATTTTTTGCCCAATAAATGCTTGTTTGAAGTGTGGTCAACTAGAACTTTGACATCAAGGGGAATAAGTGACTATGGTGAAAATAATTGTCTCTTTCTTTCCCAGATGATATTTAGATTTTTCTTTAACTACCCGCAGTAATTTAATCACTATGGAAAATAAAAATAATATTAATGTAAAACGCATGCATAAACAACACACACAAAAGATTTAACCGATTCTGAATGAAGAACAGTATTACAGGCTTTACTGGAGAGGTCTAAAGCTCTAAAGCTGAAACGTTAACCAGTCTCAAAACACTCCAGACCTGAATGCACTTGGCCTAGGTTATTTCAATTCAATCTAATCTCTTCAGCACCAAAAAGCTTCATGTAATCAAAGCAGTGAAAGACAGGAATGAAAATTTTCAGAGATCAGATTTAATAAACATTTTCCTTGATTTCCAGCAATCATTGGAACAAATTATTATTGGCTGACGCTAGCAACAATTACAGACTACATATGTCGAAAATAGAGTTCGGAAGAAAAGGAATTCTTCCAAATTCAGTCAAGATCTCTAAAGAATAAAGGGATAAATTAACAAGCATTGAGTAAATATTTTAAGATTTTTTCTTATTTTATATCACAACCTACTCTTTTATTTGTTAATACTTTTTTAATTCTATTTATTCTGATATGGTATGAAGTATGTATATGTTTAAATGAACCATTTATTTTCTTTGAAACAAACCTTCCTTGAGAGTTTAAACATGCATGCATCAAATAATTCCGACCAACTTCAACATTGATATGGACTAACTATTTCCGACCGCAAGGAGTAATATTGAATTACAAGCATAGTACTATGATTTACATAAAAAAATAACAAAAATTCCTGAAAGATGGAAAAACTTTAATCAATAATGACAGTATTATGAAAGAAAGAAGAAGGAGTTAAAATAAGAAAATTAGAAGCAGTGAGTCTGCTTCATATCTCACATACAATATAAAATAGTCATATGGAATAAAAAAATTCAGAAAATTAGGCTGTAATGACAAACACGACAGTACTTGGAGTATGCGAGAAGCAGCTGTGGTATGTAGCTGTAGGGGATAAGACTCCGGTATTGAGTTTATTGAGGGAACCAGAACTCGATATAAAATCAAGGTGGAGTTGGTTAAAACATCATAGAGGATAACTTTGTTGGATGACTGCTGGTCACAGTTTCTAAAAACAGTGTAATGGTAGTTGGTATAATTGTATAATACGAATGACGGGCGGAATCAGTAATTTGTATGGCACTGAAAAGTGCACTCATCGTACCCGTAGATTCAGAGTAAGGTACGGAAAACATTAAAGAATGTTTAGGGTTAGTAGTAATAAAGGAGTGCGTATTAGGAGTTAACGGCTAACTAGTGCATCAAAAAAATTTGTACAGCGGAAACATTACGTTTTGGGTTGCAATCAACTTTGTAAATACATATGAAAGAATTTAAGGACTGCTATGTGGGTTATTGGTACGGTGTGTAGAGAAAGAATGATTTTCAACTGCCATGAAGAATTTGAAAGTGAATGATAGAGAAAGAGAAAATTGATAAATTTAAAATGATTGCGTTGAAATTATGAATGAACCGTACACTTATGATGAACCTACTATTGTGGCAATCTTGTATGCCCAGTGTGTTTTAATAACACAATCGAAATCGCACGGAGAAAGTGATGCTGACTAGATGAGCAAACGCTTCTGCATGACATCAGGAATTTACTGAAAACTAACACACATGCAATCTATAGTTAGATTACATGAACGAGAGGTTTTGGAATCTCGTCCAGTGAAATAGTTATTATTTCTTATATGGGCTACCCAAATGGTAAAGAGTAAACGACTGAAGAAATATTATTACACCTGTACTTAGTTAAAATACGTGGGGAGAGGCATAGAGCAAGGAACTCTGTTCCCACGATTCGATTTTTTAATGGTGTCATTTATAATTACAACACATAGTAAAATTAGTACTGAGACTGTCAGAAGGCTGTGCCTGTTTCGTTTGATGCATCTTCAAAACTCAACACTATGCGATGAAGAACCATTGTGGATGTCATCGTAATATCCTTCAACATCTTGATATGAAAATATTTGTATTAATTTGTGGCCTAAATGTTTTGTGAACTAATTCTATTTCAATTTTCAAACACTTTGACTTCTACGTTTGTGTTCCATTTGTACGAATAGAACAACGTTGAGACATGTAGTTTTACGAGAGTGCTACAAGAATGGCTATGAATAACTGAGTCGAGCAACAAAAATGATTTGAATTATGCTCAATGATTTGATTGAGAAACAAGACTAATTTAAAACATATCAGGGAAGGATATGAAAAACCTATTTATCTTAATACATATTGTATATGAAGCCAATAATTAAAGTTCTTCACCTTACAACTTTTGCAACCTGATGTTCACTTAATTTTGTATAATTATTGTGTTGCTACGCTAAAACATAAGCAATGGTTTTTTAAACCCTTCTGGGAGCATCTTGTAAATTGCAGAACTAATTAGAAATATTCTGTACACACTTATCTAACTTTTACGTAAAAAATAAGTTGAATTTTCGTCACGTAATGCAGTCCCATTCACCATGGACAATACACACAGATAAATTTTTACGTTGTGTGCTGAGCCACGGTCGTGATCAGAGCCCAATTGCAGCATAAAACAGCACAATGAGTCGTAATTTCTGGTCGCCACTGTCAGGTGGGCCAAGCCTCACATCCTCGGCTTTTAGCCAGACGTAATCGAGGAGCCACACTTAGCTTATTAGAGTATTTAGTCTAGTCTGAAGAGCCACTGCTCTCAATATATTATGATGAACACTCAATGGGTAAGAGAAATCCTTGCTGGACATGACCTAGAATGTCGTATCCACCTAATACTGAATATACATTATCACTAGTGATATTTTGCATTGTGAGGAGTCAATGAGTACTGAATCATTCTTCTTGGGAAATGAAGTGACCACAATTGAAAAAAAAATCGAAATCGACCTTATTTTATTCATATACTATATTACGAACATAAAACAAACTATGTACACAATTTTATAGAATACTGTTGTGCACAGAAAAGACATTCATCATTCAGATCAGGTCGATCTGAAAAGCGATATGAAAATGCATTCTCTCAATTAATTCTTTCTCCTCTAATCTAAAGTTTCAACGCTAGTCATTTGAATCAACTCTACTGGACGTATTTCATAGTATATGGTAACAGGAAGGATAGGATGTGCGGAAGTAAAGCCTTTTCTCGACACTACATCTCATCATGAGTTAGATTATTCGTTGGTTGCTTCACATTCAAATAATTGTCAATAGATTTGTTTGCATACGCTTTTCATTATTACGGATCCACCGAAGAAGTTCGTCAATGTATTTTTGGCAAGCTATGGATAATGTTGGTTTTCTTTTAATTTCAGAATTCTCAGAGTTTTTCAACAGGAGCTGAGCAACTAATCAACAGAACTAGGGTTTGTCTCATTTTGAATAGTATAATCATTCGTCGGGTTCAAAGAAAATGTGTATTTCAAATCTAATGGACGAGAATTTTTATGTTAGTTCTTCAGCCGTAACGTTTCGAAAGTAATTACATATTTTCCAAGGAAGTGAAAATTTTAATTCCCTTCAACTATTATGCAAATAAAAAAATATTCTAAAAATTCAAAGTTGGAACTGATGAGCACACAAAGTATGAATTTGGAAGTAGTAATTATTTTATTACTTGTTTGTCAAAAATGTTGGCTGCATAGAAACTCCAAAATACAGCAGCTGCTTCTAAGTTTAACAACATGAACTAAAGCAAATGAGATCATAAAAACGTGATTTAAATTAAATTTTGTCCGATAGTTCATTAAATGGAGGAGTAACATGGACGGCCACCTGAATGAGTTATGCCTAAGTGTTGATCGGTAGGGGTAAATACCAGAAATCGTACTCCCAACATCAACTTTTGAGCTACATTTATGAGCTTATGACTCGATACCACGCTTTCCAGTCATTTACCTGATTCCTTCTGTAAGGACATAATTTCTAGCCCTAAGGCTCTTTCAGGGAATAGTTTTAGACTCCTATCTAACCGTCATTTAAGAAAAAAAAATATACATATACAATTTAGAAATAATTTTCAATTACAAAATACACATGAATGAAAGAACTCCTAATTCATGAGATAGCTTAACACTAACTGACGGCTTGCTCGAGAGACCGAACAGTCGAATTCTGTAGGAACGAAAATTATGCTCAGTCGGTCACAAGTACGTATAACTAAACGTCTGATGAACTATAGCAAAGCTTATTTATCTATGTTTACGTACCTTTATCCACCTATGGTTTAACTACTTATCTATCTTCCTATGCTGAAGCTACCCTATACTGAACTGACACAGGTATAAGGCACCGCCGAAGAGATAAAGCTTGACGGAGAAGAAATGCACTTGCTTGATTTAGGAATAAACAAATATTACGAATCTACATTTTAAGTGTTTCCAAAGTTACCTAATATAGAGCAGTGTTTAGTCCCTTACCGATTGCGGGGCAGAAAGATAGCACAATGAGAGTCTCAACGGGAGCTACCAATCGAAGAAATGAAGAAAAAGAATTTATGTGAATGAAAGTCGGATCCATTCACTGACACCTTAGTCTTATAAGATCTGCTTAGTTAAAAAAAATTATGTTCCTACCCTTTTCTTACTATTCTCATTTGGAAAAGTCGTACAATAAATTTGTGTGAGTTAAGTGATGCTGTAAATCAATTGCTTGGAATTGAACATTAATACGTAGCTTACTTGACAGATAGCCAAAACAGTTTAAATTATATGGGTAATAAATCATATGTTCCCTCCTCATCGCATGAAGACTTTCAAATGTGATACTGACCGGTGTATTTACACATAAATTTACGCTCGATGTGCAGTCAAATTTATCAGCACGAAAAATTTGACAAATTGAGAAGATTTTGAGCAAACGACTTTAAGAAAATGCGTGGGCGAAATCCCCTTCAACAGTACAGCGGAACCTCGAGATACGAGTTTAATTCATTCCAGCACTGAGCTCGTACAGCGAACTTCTCGTACCTATGTAGAACAAATTTCCCCATTGAACATAATGGAAATCCAGTTAATCCGTT